>QNGE01000047.1:372897-394988 GCA_008508345.1 Paragonimus westermani | reverse complement strand
CACCTCGTCCTCTATGCATCACATTCGATTTCGACAGACACACCAACTTCTTCTGACTGTTAACACTCGTAGAATTTCACACCCTACGTGTGAATCGAAACGCGCTGAATTCGTGGTTCGCGTGGATAAGAGGGCGGTGTCCTGCTATTGAGTTCCCCTGATGTTATGTATTCATAATTGCGCATCAGCAATTGGGCGGATTAGATCATGCCTAACGTACAGGCAGTGAAGTAATACGCTGGCAACACGTGGACACGACCGTGAGTTCAAGTCCCGGTTGTGGAAACGTTATGAACAACAACTGGAAATTTCGTATGCGAGCGAACCTCTAGATAAGCATTACTTTTCAAAGTATACTTGTCAAGGAATTAGCCAGAATGTGGTTGCCACTACCGAAAGCAATTGATGTTCCACTTTTGATGCTAAAAATCCCTCACACACGAACACACGAACACATGGTTGTCCATGCGCAATAAGAACACACAAACGAATGTGGCCGGTATGCGCAATTATCCCGATCAGTCGATCAGGCAAAACGAACACAGTGCTTCTAAGATCAAGCTCCATCTGAGTCTTTCGGATCACTAATGCTAACCAGGACCGGTGAGGAAGGGTTACAATTTGCCACGTTATGACAAGCGTTCATGCACACGAGAGCTGATCGTCGCCAGTTACAAATATTGAACTGAAACTCTCCACTATCCCTCGTTTCCAAAACCAACATAGATTCGCGATAAGAATGCCAGAATCTCATTTCTAATCCACGAACTCATAAACCAAACATAAACATTGTTGTCTGATTTGTAGTTCTCATCGCGAGTTGATTTACCCGCCGTCAAGGGGGAAGATGAATCGGTGCAACGCAAAACGCTTCATTGTGGAACGCACTTCGAATGATGTACAGCAATCTACACAGAAAACCTGAGTTGCATTCATATCGGTGGAGCTGAGCAGTCTCATCAATTCTACCAGATTGGCATGCCTGAGTAAACAAATCACATTCTACTTGCACAATCGCAACGCGTGTATTCGTTCGATGCAAATTCCGGTGGCATCTACAACGCGAACGGATTATGAACTTCAGTTGCGTGCAGCGTCATTCAGGGCAGTGTGACAGAGCGGAGTTAATAACCGATCCAGTCCCTAACAACAATCATCATTTGTGACCGTACTGTGTTCGCTTGAGAATGCTGTCTGTGGTAGTGAGTGAAATTCATGCAGACGATGTTTCGGGCTGATTGGGAATTCACCATAAATTGGTAACACAGAATGAGGATGTTACATCTCCAGACAGGTTTCCACTGTCACAGTAGACTCGTTCGTGTCGGAGAGAGAAGAGCATAAGGAGTGTATCATTTGCAGCTAGTTTCTCTGTTACACGAAAATTCAATTTCACCATCACTCCTATTGTCAAGCGAAATCACGCACACCAATTTGTCCTAAGACCACTGCAGATGTGAGTGGTTCTAGCAACGGTGAATATCCAAATATTGAGGGTTAGGTTACAGCTGAACATCTCAGGGAATACGGCGGGCTCAACGGTTACTCTGAATAGACGACGACGGGGCATTGATTTGGTCGCTGAAGCAACATGATTTCATCACCGGAATGTCTTCATTAGAAATAATGCACGTCCCTTAGCTCGTCAGGCTAATCACCAAAGACTACATTCTTAAAATAATGTTGCACTACTGCACACATCTATCTTGAACTCCCGAACGTCACAGGGGGAGAAAACAGGATCGGACAATGAACGTAAATAATTGACAATTAGACGGACGATCACATTTTGAAGGTCAGTTTGATGAGACGAATTAATATCATGTTCCACCTAACGATAATGCTTGATCCGTAGGAAATTGTGTTCCTGGGGAGCACCGCTCACCAAAAGCAAGATGGTTCTGTGTATATGGTTAAGGCTAACAGACAAGCGAAGTAGCAATTTCAGGCACATCATCCTCACCAGTTTCCCATTAGTGCCCACACTTCGAACTGATAGGGTCGGATGATGGCAACTGTGTGGAACACTGTAGATGACTCGAATGGACTACCGATGTGGGTTGTGCACACTAGTCGGGTGACGGTCTCATCTGTTAACGAACTGCTCAGTTCAGTTCTTGACCGAAGCGGGCGACTTCCCCTATCTTTCTGCCCAATCGCTTCATCGTGCGCCCAATGTATTCCGCCACACTGCAGCAGGTGCAATTATCTACGATCGTTCAGGGGCGCCACTCAGCTTCTGGTGGCTGCTTAAAGCATAACACAATAATTACGAGGTGTGTGTGTTCGTCTGTTGGCACGGTCTATCGACCGGGTGCTTGGAAATTTTCACCGAGTTTTCGGTGGGGAGAGTTTGTTGTCGTATCGTGTCAAGTGCCCTCGAGATTCAAATCTACTAATTTTTGCCCACAATGCCCAGTTTTTGAACCTTCTGGTTTGTTTGTTTATGATACGACGACAGCGAGCGTTGCATCACTGATGTCCCTTTGGGTACGACAGAATCCTCATATTTGTCGGCAGTTTTCAAACAGGTTACCCGAGCTTCTCAACTGGACGGATGTGTTAACTATACAGTCAGTAGCACATTAGTTAAAAAGTTCAAGGAATTAATAAAATTTCCGATAATTATTATGGTAATTCATATCTTTACTATCCTCACTGATACCTCATTTGCAACATTACAAACCGACGAGATATTGTTACTCAAGTACGTGAAAGTGTCCACAGTCTCAAGTGGATTACCTGCAATACGAAAGGTGGGAGTGAAAACGCCCTCAACAACCTGAGCTTTGGAGGTACGAGGCGTTTTTTATGCAAACCAGCCCGGTCACTCACATGGTCTGTATGCCTACGGCAGGGGAGATAGGTAGGACAGTGTCATCCGTATACTCCATGTCGGCTAACATAATGCCAGTAAGGGTCTCAGCATTAATCTCAATGGATTCTTTAAGTAAATCTTCCAGAATGTCGCCTATGACAAAATTGAACAGGAAGGGAGAGATCGGACATCAGTAAGGAACAACACTCGAAGTGATAAACTCCCGGAAAAGTTGTTAATGTACCCTCATCCTAATTGCAAAGTGAGTGTACAGTGACCTCAACAGATTCACGTATTGCTCTGGAACTCCCTCGTGAATAAGAAGATTCCAGAGAACTTTGTGAGCAACCAAATCGTAAGCAGCGTTTAGGCCTAAAAAGGACGATGACCGTCGGATGTCTATAAGAGTGGTGATGTTCCAAGGTGCACCGCAAGGTGAAAACATGACTGACAGACCCACAACCAGACCAGAACCCTGCCAGTTTTTGGCTTAGTAAGGGGATGTAGTATAGCGCCATTGAACAGCTTGGACACAACCAACACTAGGCTGATGCCCCTGTGGTTGTCACAGAGAGTTCGGATCCGCTTCGAATAAACGGGAAATACTTTTGATAAGTACCAATCACGAGATGCCTGTTCAGTTTCCCAAACCATCTGAAGGAGTTTTGTCAGTTCCGATATCAATCTCTCCTCACCGTCTTTAAAAGAGATGGGAATAGAAGACCAGTTCCAGGAGCCTTGCTAGGTTTCAACAACTTCAACCCTACAGCCACTTCTTCCGATGGAGAGTCGTCTGGGACGCAATAACTGACAAATCGGGTCCCGTCGTTTACACGGTCTAGTTGAGGTTATCCGAAATGTCTCGAAGTGTTCAGCCCTTCTATCAAGGTGGCGCGACTGACTGGTGATAAGTGAACCACCTTTTTCACATATGATCTCATTGATGTCAACTCGACGACCAATGCAACCAGATCACAAGGCTTGCTCCATCTCTTTCAGATGCTCAACCATGTAGCACTCATGGTCTTTGCACAAGCTTTTAGTCAGCTTGTGTTTAAATTCCCGACAGTCGGCATATTCAGAACCAGGTGAAATCGAGCAGCGCTTGTTCATTAAGTTTGTCGATGTGATAAAAGTATATTTCTATCAAAATTGCACAGCTGGTTCAGAACGTACCTCCCTACAACACGCTTACATAGCTGCTCAGATTTGCACTCGAGGTTCGTTAGGTTTTCTCACCTGACTGGAACGGGGCAATTTGCATATCAGTGCTTTCTGATAAACGATCTTTACCCTATCCTCGCTCGAATGCCAGTTAAGTAAACTGCAATCAAGAGTTCATGACCCCTGAGCAAATGACAAAACAAAACGAGCACGCACAACAACACACCTCGAGTCCCAGTGGTTGCTTCAAGCTGCACGAAAGTCGTTAACAAAGTGTCATCACCTGCAAATGACTGTTATGTAATCGAATTTTGTCCGTGGCTAAGAAGCACAGGGAGGGCTTCACAAAACGCAACGCTTCCTATGTTGGAACGTGGTGTTCGAAATATGGAGGCTGTGGGATGTGCACAGCTGCAGAAGTCTTTTGCCAATCTCAGTACTTTGTTCCAGGACATCAAACATGCCTTCCATCCACTTCTCCTTTGGATAAATAAGACAGAGCTGAGCATTAAAATCACCCGATTTTATGATTACATCGGGGTTTTGGTATGCTTCAGAACGTCAACGAGGGCGTCGTAGAACGCCTTTTTGGTGGCATCCAAACAGCTTTTCCCTTATAATATAAACATATATATATACAGTAATATAACATCCAAGTTATATGAACAGGCATTACCATTCTGGTCTGCGTCAACAGACTTTAACTGGCTTATTGAGTTCGACAGTCTACAAGTGGCTGTTCACTAGGATCCAGTCAAGGAAGCGTTGGTCTGCTCTGGAACTCATCGAGAATCCCACTTCAGTTTGTCCACGAGATTCAGAAATCGTTGGAGAGGAGCACTTGGATCGACAGTTGTAGAGAGGTGAGCTCAAGTGAATAACGGTGATAGAATCATAGACTCAGGTCTGCAAAACGCAGTGCACGCCAGGCACCATAATTGAGGCAGTACTTCCCACAGCAACTTACTGACCGACCAGTCGGGATAGTATGGACATTGAAGGCACCAATGTTTTCCAGTTTTCTTGACTTTAGAAAACAATGACCATTTAAGACCACTGGAAAAACGGAAAGCTTGGGAGGGGAGTAGAAGGAGAAGGTCGTAATGAATGAATACTGCCAATGTCAAGAAAACGATAAGATTTGATACCTTCCGTCCGTTTATCCCGCGGAAGTGGGTTGGTTTGAGGGATCCCGTAACATAGCTCTGACTCAAAAGAGTAACTTGTGAAATAACAGAATACAGGGTTTTCTTGGGAGGCCCTACCCAGAGCCAATAACTCAACGGTGTGACTCACTTGGTAGTGAGGAGCCTGCATAGTCCGAGGATGCAGTGAATAAGAAACTAACGTTCGATTCTGAGCTCTGCTGCACGTAGTGAATGTATTCGAAGCTACATCAGGCTTTTGGGTGACACCGAGTGTATTTCAACCTTACTGGGTAATATGCCGACGATCGCGGTTAACACACAAAGTGTAATATCGTTTGTCACGATGATGCAGTAATCGTTTGCACATGCCTAGTCTAGTCTAATTAGACATTTGGCTCGGAACCAAGCAGGTTAGTGATGGCACAACGAACACACTGAGACGGAGAACCTAGTAACAATTCAAATGCATACTTATTGAGGATTGAGTCTCACGTTTATGTGTACAAGAATTAGGCTGCTACCAAGACCAGGGATAACAGTGATTCTTTATGTAAAAAAGATACCATAGATGAAAGCATACATTGGCGTATACGCCAGATATAAACATGAGTACGTGTATATTGACACAGCTACGCACGGTTGTCGGCATCCGATTCGGATTAGCCTGTCACAGTGACCGAAGCCAAAGGACGCCTGCGCTTATATATCACTGCAACTGGCTTGCGCTGCACCAATTGCAGTTCCACCAACACACCACATATCCAGTGTAAACCCGAAGGAATAAGACCGGGAGGTGTGCCAGTGGGGCCTTTCTGTCCAGCCGGCCAATGCTGGTTAGCCACTTGATTGGCTAATAAGGAAAGGAAACTCTTATCTCTCGGAAACTAAACAGAGAGGCTGCAATGACGAGATCTACACTGAGAAGAAAGATTTTTGAAGTGTAATACAAGAAGCGTTGCAGTATAGGGGTGCAGGTTAGTGCATCCCAGAGAAGAAAAAAGGATGAAAAGCAAAGTTCTCATTGGACTATGAAAAGCCAGGCAGACAATCCATCATACAATGCACCAGCAAAGCCGGAGAAGAGAATGGGTAGAAGACCACAGACACTCAGGTTTCTGAAAAGAAGAGCGGATTAATTGTCAATGACCACGATGTTGGCCGATGCAGTCATTAACAGAAGTAGAATAGGTATACCGATTTGACCTACCTGAGCCTAGCGTACTCGCCGCCTCTTCGCCGACGGGGTACTATGAGTACGTTGGTGACCTACCAGCCCCAAACGGCCAGCGCATTCGCGGCCGCACACATCGCAACGCCATATAGTCACGTCACCGCGACCTATGGCACCGATGGTTCCTTTGCGTACCGCACGCTTCCGCTCGCGACCGCGCAATAGTTGCTCGTTGAACCTTCGGACGCCCACCCGAACCGTATTCCTCCAGACCGTCCGGTTCAACGCCGAATCTTCCCAACATCTAAAATCAACGTAACAACGTGAAAGACTGCCCTGCACAACATCCTGGTATCTCCGCTTCTGACCACCGGAATTTCGCTTACCTGACTTCACTTGTCCGTACAGTAACTGCTTCGGGATACGGTCATCGCCCATCCGACGGACGTGACCGAGCCAACGCAGCTCGTTCAGCATCAACATGGCTTCCATCCCGTCCATGCCCACTCGCCGAAGTACCTCAGTGTTCGGGATCATGTCCGACCACCGGATACCCAAGATGCGCCTCAGACACTGCACATGGATGCGGCTCAAATAGCTCACGTTCCGCTGATACAATGTCCACGTCTCACTGCCGTACAGCAGTATAGACAGCACCATTGAGCGGTAGACACACAGTTTCGTGGCCATCTTCAGGCTGTGATTCTTCCAGACACGCCTTTCAAGACGTCCGAAAGCAGCGCTAGACTTTGCCACACGCGCTCTCAGCTCGCGGTCCACGGACAGATCTGTCGACAAGTTGCTACCTAAGTAGCAAAAATCCCCGCAGCCATTCACAGAGTCTCCAGCGATGCGAATTTCAGGTGGAGGTACACAAGCAGCACCTCCACTGGGAGAAGGCTGAAAGAACGAAAACGTCTTACCTGTGTTGATGTCCAACCCGAACTTCGATGCTGCCGAAGCGAAGGCTGTAATTAGTCGATGCAGCTCTTCTTCGCTGTGTTTTAGCAATGCGCTGTCATCTGCGAACAGAAGCATGCGCATCGCTCACGTATTTAACCGGGTTGGAGCGCCGAAATGTCGGATATTCAACAGCCGCCCGTCCGTCCGGTGCTCCAGCTCAACACCATCCTCTTCATAGTTCTGAAAAGCAACTGTTACCATCGCAGTCAAATATCACAACTACGCGCACACACATGCACAGAAGTTCAGATTATTCAAATCCGGCTATCCGTTCCACTTACAACACCCTTTTCCTATTGGTTAACATTTGACGTGGATCCTGGGGAGCGTGTAATTCACATGCCTAACAGCGCAAAACATGGGCTGTCATTAAAATACCTAACTGGCATATTTACTATGGACTTGGCTCCTTCTGTCAACTACGTTCGAAAAGATATGGTGCAAAAGAGCTCCCATCAGTCTCGGATCCTCAGTAGCGTATAGCATTAATGGGGAACCAAGATGTGTTCTGCGATTCAACGTCATGTTCGGCTTGGAGGAAACTTGCTTGGACAGTGTTATTAACTGTAATTAAGTGTCAGTGGCCTTACCTCTTCTCGCTACTTAGGGGGGTGAACATGATCAGACGTCAGACGTATGACAACAAGCATAACTACGCAAATGAGGAAATCGGCAACATAACGGCAATGGATGGTCAGAAGGTTGAACTTATTTTCAGTTCCCTTTGTACTTTGTGCAGCTATTCATCTTGTATACTTTCTATCTACTAGACATTTTTATCACACACAATTCGATGCTACAGCCTGAGTTTATCGTATTTGACGATTGTGTTATCATTAACGCCGCGTCACCCTGAACCGAAAAGCGAAGATTTATTTACTAACGGAAATCTTCTGTCAAAACGCTCATAATAGTATGAAACAATAAATAGCTGGCCTGAGCTAAGAGCGAGAAAGCGGCAACCAGTTCAAAGTATAGACACTGAAGAAGTGTGTGGAACGGTTGTGCACATTTGTACTTTTCAGAATAGTACAGATGAGTGCTCACGTTTCAATCAGTGTAGCACTTCATTCATGCACATTTGAGTTAAATACTTCAAGTTCTGATTGAGCGAACAAAGAAAATCAATGTTGTTATTAGTGAAGCAAGCAGACGTAATATATCGAAATGGTGAAATGTATGAACATGTAAAAGGCACAACGATCAATATAGCTTCACCGATCGGCGTTAATTACCAAAATAACCGGCGGAACTTTGAAGGGGAACAGTCGAATAGCCAAATCTGTTGCTAGCACTGTAGATTGTTGTTGATGAACAAGAAATTAAGTTACAATCAACTAACTGTGTAGGTGCACTCTAATTAGCACCAGCTAACATCGCTTGTCCAATGTGGGTTAGATGTGAGTATGACATTCTTGGCAGTTAAGCATTAGTGTTAACCACTGATGTATTGCTGTCTATGATGACATTCATCTTACCTAGACACATGCGCTCTGTGTATGTGTGTGCCTTGACCCAATGTGAGCTGAACAATTTCATTAGTAGTCATCTATGATATTGGCCGATTAAGTGGACCCTTTTGAATACAGTTTGTTCAACAAGTCACAGTTTTCCTATGCGTACCACAATTACACTAAGTTCTTCATAATGGTCAGCAGACACCAGAGGATTTAACAGTGTTGAAAAGTTGTTGAAAGCATTTCAGTGACTTTGCTTATCACAAGAGGATATCTAACAATAGACAAACATTTAGAATCATGCTACGTTTGAGTAATAAACGTTTCATTACATCACTGATCTAACGCAGATATGGGTTTCCGTCATCATCCTTCATACTGATAGGACTACAAAACAAGTTTGGTTTCAGGAAAGAGTAGGAAGGCTGCCTGCCGTAAGGAAATTGTTTGAACTAGATTACATGACGAAACCTCTGACATTATCTACCACTTTTCCAGGATTACATATCATCCTTTGATATTGGCTACTTGCTTTACTCCTAACCCCACGAAACATCTCCCGGATTAGCTTGGCCAGATAGTTTTCATGACAACAGAACTGTAGATAATTTGACAGCTAGTTCTGATACTGTTTAGGGTATAGCGGTAAACGAAACGCAGACACCTCATACTCGGTCCTAGAAACCCGCGAAGGAGAAGCTGCGGGGGTGGAAAGAAAACCTTGTTTTTTACCCGAAAAAGTGAGGTTGGTCGAGTTGACTAGCGCAAGTCTAGTAGGATACGGTCCTCACAGCTCATTTTTCAGTTAGTCAAAGCTGAGGGATATCAACACGCCAGTAAGACGGCAGAGAAATAACGGATATTTATGAGGAGTCACTTGAGAGAATGTTACCTACAAGCGAGCTTCTTTGCGCAAAAATTCAGTGAACCGAAGGCGAGAACCGTTTCATTTTCGTATCTAGGACACGCCCGCCAAGCAACACCAATTGTCTTTCTGTGTGACATGTTACTACAAACTGTTGAACGCGGGTTAGTTGCAATACGATAAAATGAAGGCATTATACGCAGATATACCTTGACCATTTGTAAGTTGATCGTTAGATGCAACCTGATATCAAGCAACTCTAGTTGAACCGTGTAAAATGTTCAGGTTAGTTAAAGGTTGATGGAATTCGCCAGGCCTGGCCGTACGAGTTAATGTGAACCAGGTTCTGGGGTGACGATCTGAAAGCCGGTGTTGAGCCGCTCTTCGGGTTTCTAGCTCATACCATACTACTATAGGCTAGCAAGTAGCTATCATGGACCTAAGGCATTTTATTGAGGACGACCGTGCACATCCATCAGTCCATTTCGGTTACCTCTTTCAACTCGTTGGAACGTGAGCACCATCTGATGAAAAATTATAACCTTAAGAGTGACAGCAACTTTCTTGCAATTATCTGTTCTTTCTACTCAGAGTAGTACTCAAACAAACCCCTTGTAGTTCTGGGCCGTGCAACTCACACAGTTGAATGTTTTATTTAGCGTTTAGAGGTGATTCTCCTAATGTTGTAGGGTAAATTACCAGAAAAAACAAACCTCATTACTTAGTGAATTTGTTTGGCAAATCAATTTTCACTCTGTTGTAGGTTATGTTGGTCATGATGTGAATCGATAACAGTTTCATGTTCTCCTCCAAATCAAATATCAGTTTACTCATTGTACCTGAAGGGTTTGCTGAACAAGCGTGTTTTTCGCACAGATATTGTAGATGAAACCTTCGAAAATAGCACTCAGAGTGAGCGCTATAAAAACGCTACCGATATGATTCACGGAGTCCAGAGGAATCTGACTAAAAGATAGGCATGTAAGATATCCGCACCAAATGTAGTACTAGTGAAGTTGAATAGTTTGGGCGTCGTGTTTAACATGTTATTGATAAGCAGATTGGGAATAACACAACGTTTCGAGCAAGTTGTAATACTCTACGTTTCAACCACCTCGGGTGGCCTTCCTCAGGAGTGTGTAGAAATGCTTTGATAAAATGATACCCAGGAATATGGAACCGTGGAAGTTATGCACCTGAGATGGGTGTTTTAAAAGGTACAGTGGAAGATTGGACACGAACGCACTGAGAAACCGATCAACTAATTACTCAGAAAGGTCGGTGAAGCAATCTTCTACAAGGGTGTGCCACTTCGGTATCAGCATAATAAACAATAACACTGGTCCTTCAGGGACAGCTTCTTACAAGCTGTTCCATGCTTTTATTCAACAATGTAAGGTGTCTCATCAGCTTAACAAACAAATATATGCGTGAATAATCGGATAGTTAACGGTATTCAGCTCTGTGTCAGATACTCTACTCGCGGTGATTACTATGTGTCAGTGTTTCACAATGACTGGCCAGACATCCTTGTTCTCATTATTGCTTGAACTTGATCGATTCCTACGCTTGTTCGAACATGTCCTTTTCACTAACAGACTTCTCCATGCGTCTTTCCCTGACTCACCGGCTTTCTAAGTGCGAAAGATGCGACCAAGTGTGAGTGAAAATGAACCTGAGGTTGACCAACTCGTCAACTACTCGTCAGTGGCCCAAAGTATTACTTAACGGATTTGGTGAACCCGCAGAATTCTGTCTGTCTTGGGAGTCAGAATCATGGGGTTGTCGATTCCAGCGAAGGAGACTAACTGTGTCTCCAGTCAAAATGATTAGGCAATCAGATCGCTAATCAAGAGCGAAAGTGGTTGAGCCTTCATGTATGATAACTAGGTCGTATCTAATATGAGGTCACTGAAGCGGTTGCCTCATGAAAGCTTGACTGGTGCTCTAGTCCCTGCCATGGCAAGGATATGCACTACCGACGAGTTGTAATGAGAGCGAAACGCGAATCTTGTGCTTCTTTCCGAGTGAAGCTGTCTGGAAAGTTTATCTGAGTGCTAAAGCTGCGAATATCTATGAGTGATGTTCAAGTTGAAATTAATCGAGTACCCTGCTACTTTTCACTAATCTGATAGTGTAGTTGTTGATAGCCCCTCTGTCATAGTCTTCTATGCTCCTAGATTGCACACGTTTTGACACGCACACAAATCCATAACCGCATCATGTTGTTGATTACCTGACTGTTTTCTCATTGGCTGGTGACTAAACGTTGCAGTTTACGTCTAGGCGCATTTGGACAGTGAATTTGGTCGGTTTTAAGTTCTCTGTCGTAAGCTTAAACATTCTGCCTTGTACTAGTAGCTCACCTGTCAATCGACCATGACAGTCACTTGCAATGTTGTACAGTTGTTGGCGGTTTGGTCCAGACTGTCCACATTTAAGGTTTGTACTGATCACTGCACGATTAATTTGTCTTTGGTGCACGTAGATTTTTGACCCCTCTTTGTTCTGTCTGCTTGTAGGGGTTGTTACTTCACGAGTCACTGAATCGCCAAACAAGTTTGGTGCAACCAAACATCACCTTAACAAGCAATACAGAGGCTCACGGACGGAAAATGCGTCGATGTTACTTACTTCTCCGGTCCGACCGAAAGAAGTTAATTATCCTACTTCATTGCCTCTTCCAACAGCTCCAAGATTATACCACATCATTTTCCTGAAACAGCGAACTTAAGTTCGAGTAATCAATGCATTTTTTGCAACACATCAACACTACTCACAGGAGAACAACGGGCTGAATTTTGATTACCAAGGCCCCACAGAACCACTTTAAAGCTCAAACTTCTCCCTGCTGTTCCGATGTAACCGTCAACTAGGTCATTACTCTGTACACTGTGACGTCTTCGTTGGTTTAGCGAGTTAGCAGTACCCATGTACTTTCATGGGGTTTTGCCTTTTCCGGAAATCATTGATAATTTAAAGAAATGAACAACAACAGAACGTATCCGGGCATCTGAGTAACTAACTAACTAACTAACTAACTGAGAGATACCGCGTATTCGAGTAACGTTAGTCATGCACATCGGCCTAACGACAACATAGCAATCTGTTGTGACTGCCTACTTTCGTTATGGTTATTTTTACTTACTTCTGTGCGAACTTACACTTCTGTACAGTTTATTCAAATGAAGTTTAGCTGGCTGTTTCTGAACAAGATTTGTTTGTTTGTTGTCGACCAAAATGGCCTTTTCATGGATGCCAAGGAAGATTCTTTCGTTTAAGTTCGTCATGGGTTATATGCCATTCATTCATATTTCATACGAACTGTTTCTTTAGCCATAACATATTGTTGTTTACGGATACACCGTACAGTATTGTTGCCAAACTTTCACATTACCTGCTACTATAAAAGACAGTGTTTTGATGGCAGTTAGGTGTGGACAGCCGCGAATCGATTGCAGGCAACGAAAAGTTCACAGATTTCGATTGCTTTCGCAACATTTAATTGGGACTGTTCGTCAACGGTGGTCTAATGAGGAACGTTTGTTGTTCACACAACTAAACACTTTGGTTACCGTACGGCAGTAGGGAACGGTCGTGAATGGATGGTAAACCAAATTGGCCAAATGAATGTTAACACGCCTTAATCACCGGAGGCCTCCCCGCTTCCGGTGCATTCTCTTCTGGTTCGACAACAAACAACTGTTCGATCACTTGACGGTCGAACCACTTAGTACAGTCGTCTAATTAAGAGTACTTACCTGTGATGCACACGCGATGTTTGTTCAGTCGCCTGTCAGTTAAACTAATCGCTCCGCTTGCTATCTGAGCGATGTTGACACAGTACGTAATTCGTTCAAGTGACTTGCCTGTTTCCGTTTGCACGCATTCCTTCATGGGGTGAACTAGTTCTTGAGCCACTTGTTTTTTGTGTAACGCATTGATTTCACGGAACTACAACAATCATTGAAGCGACTGGTCACTGTCGAAACACTCCGAGCAATCTCTTGAACCCTTTCTATTCGATGTTAACAGAACCTTCTATGGGTATTTGGTTGTGTATGAAACATAGGTTTAGTATTTATCTACTAAGTGGTACTAAACACTGTACCCCTACAGACTGTTGTCACAAAAAGACAGTTAGAGGTGATAGAAATGAGGCCTGCTACCTCGTTCCTGTCTACCGTTCTAATGCCCCAAAATAGCAACGAATCTATGGAAGATGACCTGGTTCGATATGAACTCAAATGCAACGGCTGTCTCGAGTTCTTCTATATACCATCTAGATACGCGCCAAAAGTCAGTTGGTCACAGTGGAAACACATACAGGGGCGTGCTACACTAGCCAACTTTGACACAATTGTAGACATCAGGGAACCTAGAAAAGTTAGTGCTTTTGGCATATGTGAAGCCCAAGTGGAGCACATGACTACAGCTCCCACATACCTTACGTGCATTCTGCGGATTTAACTCATCAGACAGAACTTGGTATTCGGCAATCATAACTGAGGTGTGGTTACTTCCAAGTGACTTTTGGTTATGATTTGATCAAGAGACTTTATGTTTACAGTGGCTTGCTGAATTAATGTGCTAAGCACTAATGCATTCTTTTCACTTACAACAAATGATTTGACCACTTGACAACAATGTGTTTGCTGATGAATGCCGATGGATTTCGGTTTACATAAATTGAAAAACACTAAAAATTAATCACAGATCTCACAATCACGCACAATTTTCATCCAGTCTTCTTCGAAAAAAGTAATAAACACGAGGCTCGCCATTGTCACAACTTGTCAGCAGTGTATATCCTCAACGCGGCCGGAATTTTGACGCTGATCACCTTGTTTTGAGGTCATTGTGCCGACCACAGCTCCACTAACCTCACTTCAGACGAACAGGCAAACTTAGCACCAATTACAAGCGAACGTGGTCCAGCATTTGTATGTGATGTTTTGGTGACGTCTCTATAAGAAATTTTCTGCCGAGTGTACCCTAAATCAGACAAGAGTCACCGTCGTGCACTTCGCGAAGCTGAACTTGGGTAGTGAGACGGTAGGGGTCAAGGTGGGCCTAGGCGATGACATCAGATGAAGTTCGTAAGTCATCCTGGCCATCTCGATCGCAGACCATTTAGGTTGCAAGAGTAACGGAGATCGTAAATAAGTACAAGTATGTCCTAAGTGAAACAAACACATTGATAAAAAACGATTTCATTAATATCAACGAAACAGTCATTGAACATTAAACAGTGTATTAAGTTGTTGATGAAGTAGCAGAGGATTATCGACACGAAAATGTTCGCTAGATTGAGAGCATCTGTTTTTGTGGGGCACTATAAGTGCTGTCCAAAATTCGACAGACAACATGTAGAATGTCCTAATTTACAAGCCTTGATTATGTAATAGTTCGTTTTGATGAAAAACCTTACCATTTTAGCCATTCCAGGACAAGGCGCGTTCTGTCCAGGAGCACAATCTAATGTGTACTGGTTTATTCCAAGATAGGCACTAGATTAGCGTTGGATTGTACCAAACATGAGATATTTTGCACTACGAGCTAAGAGTTTACTATTCGAAATCAAAATTTAATCAGAATATTTGCTTAGGAGTGTACTTTATGGAGATTAATAAACACCTTCCTATTAGTGGTAGCTTCTTAGGACATTAGCTAACCCAATAGGGATGCAGTAAATTTGGATACTGGAGTTGCCGGTGCGGGATTCGGGTGAAAATCTTGTTTTCACCATGCACATTAATTAGTACACTGTAGTGAACGGTTGCCACGGCGACTACCCGTTTCAGTCCCAACTGAAACGAGAACGGATGGACTCATTACTCCTCTATACATATGCTAAACTATCTATTTGGTTCATTTGTGTCTAGATGCATTTTGTTACAAATTTGTACACAACTCGTACTCAAGTTCATCGCATCATCAGAACGCTTGGACCAAATATTGTATTCAGTATCGTAGTTAGTATCCGAACACATGATTATTCAGGGTTATGCTTAAAACAAGCATCGAGGAGTAAATAACCAATAGCTCTTGATTCTCCTGACATCTCCTCCATAAGACTTTCCGGAAGGTACTGAAGATCAACGAAGAAGTCGTTCAAAGATGTATATTAGTCCAAAGCCGTTAGGTTGATATCAAAATCAACATTCGAACGCTTTACTTCGAAGGGATGGACGTAACTCCATTGCTTGAGACACACCTGGTGTTTTAACCGACTATCGGTTAGTTCACCGTTCCCATCAGTCGGATAAAATTGTCTTCACGCAAGAGAGCGTGGACAAGATACCGTAAACATTTACAAAAGGATTTTGCCAAACAAATGGCGATATCTCAGTGGTCAAGTTAGAAGGTTTTGCCGCAGTTAGATTTCTTCCGTCATAAAGTGTGATTGATGCATAAATTGAAACAATCTGATTTACCCTTGCTCCGCTCACGTTGATGGGCCAGTAGAGAGAACGACTGTTATTCACATCCTGAGCACAAATTGTGACACCCATTTCCACCTAAGCGGACGTGCGATAAAACAAAATTGCAACATACTGAACATCAAGAACCACGATGTCATTTATGAACGGGTAAATTGTGTGTGACCTCACGGACGGTTTTGGGGTTAGTCTACAGTAGACAATGCTCATTAAAGAGTTAGGATTGTAAAATCTGGAGAGCCAGAAATGGAGGACAACCTAGAAATATTTTCAGCAGGATCGTATCGTTTCTTTTTGAGCTCAACAAAGTAGAATACATTTGAGGGAAACTGTTACCGAACGAAACATACAGCGATTTTTCCGTTTTAGTTGGTGATCGATGTCACTCTTTTGGATAGCTTGGGATTTCTCAACGGACAGATGCATGTAAATATACAACAACAAAGAAGGGACTCCAGTGTTCTTATGTGAAATCCAAACAGATGTTACAGGGAAAGTCCATCGGGTTGAAGATGAAAATGAATGGCATTGGCATGGTGTTTCTTTCAAAATGTGTCAGATTTGAAAAGTGAAGTGATATGGTGAAAGTCTACTGGAACGCGACGGCTGCGATTAACTGTCGACCTTATGTGAAGTATATTAGTCCGGTAATCAAAATCTGTTAACACAACTTCTGTATACTCAGCTTGTAGTTTCTTCTGTAAACTAGGGAAAATATATTGAAGAGAAAAAGTTATTAACTACCTGAACTTTCTAACCACTGTGTTACCGGGTAGATTGCTGTTGACAATGTAGTTAGTATATCCGTCCACTTAGAAGGCCCGTGTAACCTGAGCACTGTTCACAAATTCTGCGCACATCTTACACGACTCCCTTTATCTTGCAAATGCAATCAAAGGCATCATTTTGATTGAGCAACCAACGTTTAATCTCAGCGTTGCGTCCTCAGTTACCAACGTTACCCTAAAGAAGACAGTATGTTACCTACACGGTCATATGGGGGATAGTGAAACAGATATTCAGATACCATTTACCGAACTCACACATTTACTTTATCTGTGCACTTGCAACGTTTACTTTATTTTCAAAGAAGGAATTTTTTCACAAAAGGACGATGTCACAATGGTAATGTATTTAGGATCAGGGTTTGCAGATATTTTCATGGTGGAATTGGAAGACAAACAGCTGGGTTTAGCGGTAGGCCAATGCAATTGTTTAAAAAGCCACGTTGACGACACCCTTCGCGTACTCCATAACGACGTAAATCCGAAGGAGCTCTTGGCCGGATTTAACATCGCACATCGAAATTCACCATCACCTTTGAAGATCGGAAAGAACAGCCAATTTGGTTTTTTGGAAATACGTTTTCATTGCCGCGCTGGCGGCTCAATTCACCGCTATACGCAGAAAGTGTAAGTAAAATGGTTAGTACACTCATTTTCACCGTTTTGTACCAATCACCCTGAAATAAATTTAATTAAATGTTTGACGGTCAGAACCGTACGAATTGATGCGGACGATACGATTGCTGAAACGTTGGCATACGTACTCAGAATATTACTACACACTGGCTGACAGGACGGCTGCCGTGACGGCGTAGTGAAAGAGGCAAGGTGCACATGGCAGAAGAGAAAACCGTGCACATCCAGCCACCGTTCAACAACTGTACTCTAGCCGAAAATACCACGCGTAGGCAGTTTACTGCAATGTTTTGTACCGCTAAGTTACCTGTCCATTCTGGTTCAACCAGGCTTGTACCCATACCTGAAAGATGATCTATCCGTTTCTGCTGTCACGTTCTGTGCATACTTAATCTGTTGTTCCTGTGGGACCAGCCATTTTGGCCGCATGACACGACACTTAATTGAACAGGCCCATGAACACCACCCAGCTTGGCTCAACGGTTGAATATCGGGATTTGTCAACCGTACGATGTGAATCACTCTACCGAGTTAAGACCACACAATCGAGGGAAGTCAGGCGTAGGATTCTACCCACGGTTAAGCTATTGGAATGCGCCTGTACAAACCAAACAGTGGGCCCGGAAACGTTTCGTTCACGTTTTGGATCTGCCTTGGCCAACCCCCGTAAGCATGTGAGGACCCATTGTTCATGTGGGTACTCAATGGCAGTGTGACAGTGAATTAACTGACCCATTAACCACTCGTTTCCCGTTTACCCTCTAATGAGTCCCCTGTGAAATTTGTGATATAAATGCAATGTACTTGGCTGGATAATAAACAACTGAAAACGAGCTTGTTCGCCATACAGTATTTACCAAGATAACACGGGATTTTTACGTGATGTTCACAAACTGGGGACAAATATGAGGATTCTGTCGCACCCAAAGGGACATCAGTGATGCAACGCTCGCTGTCGTCGTATCATAAACAAACAAACCAGAGTTAACTTCCCAGAAGGTTCAAAAACTGGGCATTGTGGGCAAAATTTAGTAGATTTGAATCTCGAGGGCACTTGACACGATACGACAACAAACTCTCCCCACCGAAAACTCGGTGAAAATTTCCAAGCACCCGGTCGATAGACCGTGCCAACAGACGAACACACACACCTCGTAATTATTGTGTTATGCTTTAAGCAGCCACCAGAAGCTGAGTGGCGCCCCTGAACGATCGTAGATAATTGCACCTGCTGCAGTGTGGCGGAATACATTGGGCGCACGATGAAGCGATTGGGCAGAAAGATAGGGGAAGTCGCCCGCTTCGGTCAAGAACTGAACTGAGCAGTTCGTTAACAGATGAGACCGTCACCCGACTAGTGTGCACAACCCACATCGGTAGTCCATTTGAGTTATCCACAGTGTTCCACACAGTTGCCATCATCCGACCCTATCAGTTCGAAGTGTGGGCACTAATGGGAAACTGGTGAGGATGATGTGCCTGAAATTGCTACTTCGCTTTTCTGTTAGCCTTAACCATATACACATAACCATCTTGCTTTTGGTGAGCGGTGCTCCCCAGGAACACAATTTCCTACGGATCAAGCATTATCGTTAGGTGGAACATGATATTAATTCGTCTCATCAAACTGACCTTCAAAATGTGATCGTCCGTCTAATTGTCAATTATTTACGTTCATTGTCCGATCCTGTTTTCTCCCCCTGTGACGTTCGGGAGTTCAAGATAGATGTGTGCAGTAGTGCAACATTATTTTAAGAATGTAGTCAAATCAATGCCCCGTCGTCGTCTATTCAGAGTAACCGTTGAGCCCGCCGTATTCCCTGAGATGTTCAGCTGTAACCTAACCCTCAATATTTGGATATTCACCGTTGCTAGAACCACTCACATCTGCAGTGGTCTTAGGACAAATTGGTGTGCGTGATTTCGCTTGACAATAGGAGTGATGGTGAAATTGAATTTTCGTGTAACAGAGAAACTAGCTGCAAATGATACACTCCTTATGCTCTTCTCTCTCCGACACGAACGAGTCTACTGTGACAGTGGAAACCTGTCTGGAGATGTAACATCCTCATTCTGTGTTACCAATTTATGGTGAATTCCCAATCAGCCCGAAACATCGTCTGCATGAATTTCACTCACTACCACAGACAGCATTCTCAAGCGAACACAGTACGGTCACAAATGATGATTGTTGTTAGGGACTGGATCGGTTATTAACTCCGCTCTGTCACACTGCCCTGAATGACGCTGCACGCAACTGAAGTTCATAATCCGTTCGCGTTGTAGATGCCACCGGAATTTGCATCGAACGAATACACGCGTTGCGATTGTGCAAGTAGAATGTGATTTGTTTACTCAGGCATGCCAATCTGGTAGAATTGATGAGACTGCTCAGCTCCACCGATATGAATGCAACTCAGGTTTTCTGTGTAGATTGCTGTACATCATTCGAAGTGCGTTCCACAATGAAGCGTTTTGCGTTGCACCGATTCATCTTCCCCCTTGACGGCGGGTAAATCAACTCGCGATGAGAACTACAAATCAGACAACAATGTTTATGTTTGGTTTATGAGTTCGTGGATTAGAAATGAGATTCTGGCATTCTTATCGCGAATCTATGTTGGTTTTGGAAACGAGGGATAGTGGAGAGTTTCAGTTCAATATTTGTAACTGGCGACGATCAGCTCTCGTGTGCATGAACGCTTGTCATAACGTGGCAAATTGTAACCCTTCCTCACCGGTCCTGGTTAGCATTAGTGATCCGAAAGACTCAGATGGAGCTTGATCTTAGAAGCACTGTGTTCGTTTTGCCTGATCGACTGATCGGGATAATTGCGCATACCGGCCACATTCGTTTGTGTGCTCTTATTGCGCATGGACAACCATGTGTTCATGTGTTCGTGTGTGAGGGATTTTTAGCATCAAAAGTGGAACATCAATTGCTTTCGGTAGTGGCAACCACATTCTGGCTAATTCCTTGACAAGTATACTTTGAAAAGTAATGCTTATCTAGAGGTTCGCTCGCATACGAAATTTCCAGTTGTTGTTCATAACGTTTCCACAACCGGGACTTGAACTCACGGTCGTGTCCACGTGTTGCCAGCGTATTACTTCACTGCCTGTACGTTAGGCATGATCTAATCCGCCCAATTGCTGATGCGCAATTATGAATACATAACATCAGGGGAACTCAATAGCAGGACACCGCCCTCTTATCCACGCGAACCACGAATTCAGCGCGTTTCGATTCACACGTAGGGTGTGAAATTCTACGAGTGTTAACAGTCAGAAGAAGTTGGTGTGTCTGTCGAAATCGAATGTGATGCATAGAAGACGAGGTGATGCGCAAAGTTGGATGGTGTGAACAGTCATAAATGTGGGATGGATATGGAAAATGGCAACAATTCTCAACTGGCCGTCAATGTGCTTGTGTGGGTTGTGATTTCAGCCTCATTAATGTGTACCAAAACTTGCTCGCTGCCGTTATTGATCGCGTGGTTAGTTCACAAGTAGTGAACTGCTTATGTATGAATCAAACACAAATATCTTTTGTGAAACAGCGGGGCTCCCTAGGGTTGTGAACGTACATGCATCTCTTTTATTTTCCGCCATTTTTCGGTTGGCTGAAAGGCTCATATAAAGTTGCTGGATTTAGTTCACACTGTCATTAAGCAGTCAGTTAGCACGCCTGAGTGGGGGATTTTGTTAGGCTCAGTGGGGAATTACAGTCAGTAGACTTGTCAATAGGTGGCCGAAGCGGCCAGTTGGCTCGAATCGGAGTGGTCATTAGTCATGAAGTCAATGGTGAACGGCTTTGCTTCGTGAGGCGTCCGATTACATAGCTGCTGTGCTTTGTGGCCCAGCTGCTGCGCTAAGCCAGCTTGACTGAACAGTTTGAGCAAGACTGTGATTTTGTCCGCGTTTTGGAAGTGGTGCTTATCAAATGTATGCTTGCATTCTGGACAAGACAATGTTGCTTTATTGGGTAGTAGATCTTTATGCCATCAGTTTACCAAGTGTCCTCGAAGTTGTATTATCTTATGAAATGATTGCAAGCCAGTGACATATGGAATATCTGGAATGAGGCTATCCACAGTGATATGTGCTAACGTTCATTTTGGACCCTCTTGAAGATCAAATTCTACAGTTAAGCACTTTGACGGTAATGATCGGTAGTCAAGTTAGACACATCGATGTCTCCAAAACGCATGTGAAATTTTATCGTGAACTACCTACAATCCATTGCGTCGATGGTCAGGAACCGGGATAACCTAAGAATACAACGAGGAATACAACTGTTTCACTACGAACTTGTGGCAGTCTGTAGTAGCATGTTTGCCATCAACAGTGACCATATCAGTGAAGCGTATAAACAAATAAACTTGGCGCTTTCACGGAGGCCATGTTTGCGTGGATCAGTCGTTTTCATTCTTGATACTGCAGAAAATAGCACTAGTCTCTATAGGTCGAGGCATTTGAGGCAGATTCGATGTACTGCTCATGCAGCCCAAATAAGCCTATTTTTCGCCACAGGCTTCACTTGGTGGCAATCAATAAAAATGCCATTGACAAGTTAACTGCACTCATGAGTCGCAAGGAAGTTCGAGTACATCATCATCATCGTCATCATCATCATCATCA
>QNGE01000047.1:248144-371303 GCA_008508345.1 Paragonimus westermani | reverse complement strand
TGAACCATCTTTTTCACATATGGTCTCACTTACACCGACTTGACGGCCAGTACAACCACGGATCAGGGAGAAAAGCCTTCTGCTATTCCCAGATAAAAAGGCCTCTTCCATCTCTTTCGATTGTTGGACCAAGTAGTGCTCACGGTGTTTGCGCAAGCTTTTAGTCAGTTTGCGTTTAAGTTCTCGACGGTCATCATCGTATTCAGAACCAGGTGAGATAGAACGACGCTTGTTCGTAGCTCACATTCTAGCACAATATCCACATTCTTACCATCTTTCTGGAGCACACCCCTTGAAGAAAAAAATCCTGAATTGACGTTGTCTCCTGTCAGAAATTAACAACGGGGCATGACTTCTTGTGTCCAAATTTGATGCATAATTATCCAACTGTTCCTGGTGAAAGACAACAGTCAACTACCAAGCTAACCATAAGTACAAGTTCAAAACGTGAACCACGTGCTTTATCAGCCAGTAATACATTAACCACAACAACCGCTGTATAAACTGAACAAAGCAAACGTATTTGTCTTCTAAGGAAAACAGTAAAAAATCAATTCAGAAAACAAAGCCAACTTCAACGGAACAGTCATACATTCTTGTAAAAGGCAACCAAAACCATTGTTCATAGCAGTATCAACAGCTACTTAAAATACTCAGACTGTGTGTTTGGCACACTTGAGAAGGAAGCCATTAGGAAATGAGTATTTTATTGCTGGTATACAGTAAGGGATTTTATTGGTAGAAATTTGACATCGCTCGCAATTGGTCTCAACTGTCACAGTTCCACAGATTTCCAGTCAGCTTCTTTGAAAGAAATGCACTAGATTTATGCATGGATCTTGTTGGGGCTCGTCTGTAGTGATTAATTGCTCGAACATGTGTCATTTTATTGTGCCATAATTACTTAAATGGAACGCTACCAATAAATCATAGCCACCTACAGAAAATTTTAATTGGCTAATGCAATTTGTTTGAGAGTTATCTCGTTTAGACGGGCTGACGACTAGACAAGACAATGTTTGATGCGGGAAGCACTGCTATGGTCTGAAAAACGGGCGAATAATTGCATCTTGCATGATTTAACCTAGTGACCATAGTTTAACAACGTCAGTGCAAGTGAAACCACTTTGTTAGAAGAAGGGTTCAGCTTGTTTAACCGCTTTATCCCCACATTGAATCCGGTAGTAGGGTGTAAAATAAATCGCCTGATATTTCAACGTCAAGCATAATAACAAACAAGTAAACATCCAACACTATCGAAAAATCAACAAAAACAGCAGAAAACAGGTGTTCTGATCTAGAAACCAGTTAAAGAATCAAATGGGGTAGGGGGAAATCACTTGTATGCAAGATTACTGTGGACATTTAAACTAGTCCAAATCAGAGTATAAGTGGACCTCCTCAGGCAACACAAAGTACACGGTTCAGTGTTTAAAAAATAGGTTGCATCCATAGTATGAAATGAAGCTTGAGCAGTTATGACTTGGAGATGCGGATAAAAGAGAAAAGTTTGGCTTGTGTATCATGAAAGAAGGTATCATTTTCTGCGCTGTTCGTAAGTCACCATGTATACTTTTTTTTAACAGAAATGGCATAAAAACACTTTCAGTTTCCTACCAATTCTCGTCGTTATACACAGTACGATCACAACACGTAAACTAGAAACAAATGTAAACCCGTTTACGGGAAACGCCACAGGTGGGGAAGTTTCCCGGTAATTAGCTGTGATTACGTTTGGGACACCGCTATAAGCACATGTTTAAAACCAGTTAGTGCCGTTACTAGATCAAGTAAGCATACTTAGCAATGTATGGTTCTCGCAAGACGGTGTGTCATTACATGAAACATACACAGGCTTCCGATAATTGGGCAGCAGTCTGCTAACAGATCTGCCCGTGGACCACGAACTGCATGCTCGCGTGGTGAAGGCTAATGCTGCTCTCGGATTTATCGAAACAAGAGTCTGAAAGAACTAGAGTCTGAAGATGAGAATCACTCTGCTTGTCCACCACCCAGTGGTGCTGGTTTAAGGAAGTCAAACTTAGAGATTGTATCAATGGAATGTAAGTTATCTGAGCCTCTTCCTTGTAGGATGTTTAGGACGTATCTCTAACATTTGGTCGTTGGACTTGGTTTCGAACAATGAAGTGCTTCAGCGAGTTGACATGAATGGGATTGAAGCTCAATCACCTTCAATGGCTAGGACACTTCTCCAAGAAAGCTGACGAACGTACCCCGAGGCAGCTGTTTTCTGGCAACCGGAAGCAGTCGCTCGAAATCCTGTTGGTCAAAAGCTGTTGTACCAGGACTTTACCTAGCTTTGCCCTGTCGAGTTGAGATCATAGGGAAGTTAATCTTTCACCGAACCGTCTGGATGAAAGCGGTCTGGGGGAGAGTCCAAAAGTTCAATGAGCAACAAATGCGCGGCAGCGAAGTGAGGCGCCATACGATAGGTAGTAGTGATATAACTGCATGAAGGTGCGACGAATTTGACGGCGAATGCGCCTGTGGTCTTGAACTGGTAGGTCATCAACCTAAGCATATTACACTGTCAGCGAAAAGATTACTAGTAAGTGAGTCATGTATATTATATCTACGACCACCGTCGTTTATTCACCCATTTACACTCCCTTTCAGAATGTTTGGTCATAGTGCCCTATTTATTATCTTCCTTAGATTTGTTAGTCCACAGCATGATGGACGTTTTGCTTGGCTTTCGATGCAAAGTTATTTTTTGTTTCCGTTCCACGTCCCCTCTGGATTGCATTAATATGTACCGCTGCGCTGAACTACTTCAATAAGTTTTCTTCATGGCATACACCTTTCGAATGTAGTCTGTTTTTTTTAATCTCAGAACGGTGTGTTTTGTTTTATAGTTGACTGACCAACTGGCTAACCAGAAATGACCGATTGGACACAAACGCATCTACTCACTCGCCTGCTGATCTTACCTCCTCGGGTGTACACTGTATACGTGGTACAGGTGGGAAATTAGTGTATGGTGTGGCGCAGACATACTTTAGTTTCGTCCACTGTCACAGGCAAATCCGATACGGACGTCGCTGTATGTGTAAACAAAAGTCAGATGCCGCTGGTATTGTGTCATATCATACGGCACGCCAAGTCAAACAGTTTTTAAGGACAGATCGAATCCGAGCTCATCACTACTTCAATGTCCTACATGAGGATCTTGGTCTACAGGACAGTAAACTGATAGAGTAAAATTACTGTGCACAAACTATTATCACAGGTTGCCTGTTGCACGTTACACGGTCACTAAAACAAAATCAAATCACCCAGGGTTGCGCATAAAATCAGTAGTTGAATGGAAGACAGTTACGCTTTGTAACACTAGCTCAAACTCCTAGTCGACCACCACACTTAATTTAGGATTCTTAACGTGGACCAAACGTTGTACAATGAATAGCGGTTTGTGTTAGTAACATCTAAAACTTTTGAATAAGAATATTAAAAGGTAGAAATTGAGTCCAAACACAAAATTCTAGCAGTCGTATAAGTATATCTATTGTGAATAGAAGTACAGAACAATCGAACAGCATGTTACACAACTTCAGTTACTGTTCGCAAGGTCTAGCAATAGACTGTTTTCAATGCACACTAGTGAGACCTGTTGGTCGGACCCGTAATCACTATTGTATATGGGAGTTTTTGACTTGTAACGGATGGAGACCTTGTCAAGAAAAACTCAGCATTTATTAACTGCTGAGTGTCACATGGGTATTAACATGTGATTAAACAACCTTAAGTATGACTCACGACTCTGGCTTTCAGAATATCTTCTAGTCTGCACTCCGAAGTTGTTGAGGAAGCTGATGCAATATTTGACTTTCACTTGTTGTGTTAGCAAAATATTTACCGAGTTGTTTGACACCAGTGTTTAGAAATGTTGTTGAAGGAACTTGTCCATTCTTACTCGAGGAAGAGAACTATTATCAGTCAGTTACTTGTGTCTGTGTGTAAATCTAGAGTTTGAACAAAGTAGCTAACTTGAGTTGTAAATGAACCATGTTCTTGAAAACTACCTTAGAAATTAACGAATGACCTCATATGTGAGATATAACGGAAATTAATCAAGGCGGATTAATTGGTTCCAATTGTCTTAAGCACCATCACCATAGCTGAATAAACTTAGTTATGTCATGTAGTAACCTGTTACAGCATGCTCGCGGCTAATGTTTCGATAACGTTCCACGTGTTTAGGAGATACTTCTATTTAAATTCTGCTGTTTTTTTACACAGCTGTGCTATATTATTCGAATCATACAAGTAACCATTGATTGCACGTGATCCAATGTAGTGGCCTGATCAACTAGATGGTGAAAATGACCAAAAATATGGTAAAGCTGAAACGGAATTGTGTAGTAACAGAATTGTGTATAAAGTATGGGTACAAATAAAGAGGAAGATGTATTGATAAACATAAGAATATCAAGTGACAAGTCGAGGTCCGTTGAGTTGAACAGGTCACCGCACAACAAAGAACAGTGCCACAGAGTAAGTCCGGAAGACCTCAGATAGATAAGTCCACATGTGGTGTAAGACGGAAAACACTGAGCTCTAGCAGGTCGGCAGATACGCGGAGCTAAAATAACTTTCGTCATGCGATTACTTTGCCACTAAAACAATCCACTCAAAAGAAGAAAACAGAGACGGTGTGCAGAAACTCTCGTTTATTCTTGTTGCTAGTCAAATTCCCAAATGATGATGATGCTTTCGAACAAGGGTACAGATGAAGTTAACAAAACGTTGTATATAAAACGTACAAAAAAATGGGTTACGAAATATAACTATGGATTGTGGACACTACAGTAGAAATAACCGTCCTGAAATTTCCTTCATCTGGTCTAATGTGAGCGATTAAATTAATGTATAATGATACAAGCAAGGAAACGACAACCTGCGGCCTACCGAGGAATTTTTCCGATCGGCGGTCTTAATACAGAATGGTACCCATGATCAATATCTTTTCTCGAGAGGAACTAAAAAAGGCAATCCGTTAATCCTACTCGCTAGTGTCCAGTTAGATTGAAGGTCTGCGGCTGGTCTCATCTGTTGACTACCCAATATCGTGAGATGCTTGCCTAACTAACAGCATCAAGCATCACATTACTCCACTACACTTCAAATTTTGCGAATTGAATGTTATTTCAACAGAATATACATTATAATTAGCTTGTTAGTGTATTACTACTAAAGTAAGTTACTAATTCTAGATTAGGTTATCCTGACTTAGACCATATCAATCCCTGAACGGCGATGTGTAAACATAAAGACCGCTGACGGGACATTGAAGAGTGGGCAGAAGCGTATGAGATATCTGAAATTTTTTCTGAATGCTATTCAAACCGAAGTTGGCAGATAGATAAGGTTGCACGGTGCTAAACAATCACATCAAATGATAAGTACCTATCCAGCAACTGTGTTTAGTTTATGAAATTAAGGGACGACAGGTTAGCAAATTTTGTAAACTACTTTGATAGATGGATGCGATTCATCATCCACTTACCAACATGCGATTCGCATTTAAAAGAAGGTCGCCGCCTCCTAACCTGAAGGCTTTATTTCTCAAGGATCTGTGAGCTCCGCCTGAGAGCTATCTTCAGGCTTTTGAAGGGGAATTTATACACAGACGTAACTTTGTCTAAAATCTAAGCTCATCCACTACTTACCAATAAAGAAACGTAATACTTGTCGACGGTGATGGGGACTAAAATGGCCTGGAAAGAATTGAAACAGTGCCCTTATTAATAAAGATTGAAAAAATAAGTGGAACTCTATTTCTTAACAGACACGTTTGTCATGACTGATAGATTTATCTTGAACTCCGCATACATTAAACGCGATTTGATTGGAGAACAAAGACAAACGTGAACGATGTTCGTTTGAGATCAGTTGGACCATCCTGTGTCCTCCTAGTCCAGAACACCAAAGCATAATGTGGTATGAAGGACTGAGTATGAGGAAGCATGTAGTCAATCAAGTGGTTCTTTTGGAGAAAGTCCAGTCATCACGTTAATTAAGACCCTACTGATGGTTAGTGAATGGCGCAAAATATCTGGAGCCTATAACAACGGTCTCCGTGATAATCAGATTGGGAATAGCACGACGTTACGAGCAAGTTGTAATACTCTACGTTTCAACCACCTCGGGTAGCCTTCCTTATCTAACTTCTGTCAAAAGACAGTCGAGTTGATATTGCTTTTTTGAAGCAGCTCACCTCATTTTGTGCTCAAGAAAATGGATATGGAACCACTGAGCCACTACCGCTGTGATGTTACCAACGATTGTTTGCAACGGTCGAGAAGGAATCAAGTAGTACTTTTTGAAGGAAGCTTTGGAACATCTTGTCGAGCATCACAAGTAAATAGACGTGATCTAATCCCATATCGATCTCTTTGTGAGTTCACTGGCGGGATGATCAGGCCACTGTTATTTTATGTGCTGTTGTGTTACGGTGCCTTAGTATTCTCTCTCTGAGTAAATATACAGTGAAGGAAAGAACCTAGAAAACCATAGAGACGCAAACTCGTATCTTTATTGCCAGTTTGGATTGATTTACTTGGACATCACTTCCTCAAATATAATGTAAAACAACGTAAAGGATTAAAACCACAACTTCGTGTTTTATCTGTGAATGCTAGAAGTAAATTAGTTTTGCCACTCAGTCGACGTGCGTGTGGTGCCAACTGGATACTGGAAGTATGGTGTGTTCATCCAGAACACGAGGTTTCACAAGTCATTTACATCAGATTTTGTCCAGTAACAATCCCCACAGATCAGTGTTATTCAATCAACGAGTAACTTTCGACGGATTCTAAATGGTCACATGTGGCAGAGTAGTTAAGATTAACTTGAAAACAGCTGTCACTCATCATGGTTACGTTGTACCATATCTCAGCTTAACAAGCTTTGAAATCCTCGGTCGTTTGCTTTGATTGACGGCAACAATTCTGTCCAGTTTGGTTAGATCATTATTTGCAAAGCTCCTTTGTGCACAAGGGAGTTCAGAACAGTCTGTGCCCAGGTGTGTGTGAGCAACGATGAGTGAAACTAATGAAACCAGACATTGGTGAACTCATCGGATTTTGTCAGTAACCAATTGGTTCTTGCATACAAAACCTGTCATATCAAATTCCACCTTCCGTCAATCGAGCTGAAGATTGGAGCAAAATGGTGACCGATAAGGACAAACGCAGAAAGAATGTTCATGCCCATGGTCGCGGTTAGATGAAATACACATAGACATCCTTCCCCCACTAACTTTTCAGATAAACAAACCAATAAGCATCCCGCGATAGACTTATATGTATCTACTCATTTATTTTGCCATATCTTCCTTAATATAAGCTGAGCATTATTCACAGCCAACCGCAGGTTTCGTATTTCTAAAGATTCTGCAGTCGGTCCCTTTCGAAAAGATGCAATGTATCCGAGTTTCGCTCTTTTTGGAGCAGTTAACTCATGAAGACGACCGGAATTCAAATCACAGCCATGACAAGGATACGTACTACTCAAGAGCTCTAAATAAGGTAAAACTCATGTTTAGCTCGCCTTTTCGGAGACTGACTAAGGAGTCTCTGTGAACTCGATATTCGGAGATTAAACAGATGTCGGTAAATATAATGACCGAGTAAAGTCAAGCTTACAGTGAACCGCGCTGGCAGTGGTCTAAATGCGAACTGATAGTCAAATTGTCGTACCATCTGTGATCAGCATCTCATTTTGCTCTCGTCTCATCCATCTCATACTACGGGGATTGACTGATTTAGAAACAAAAAATGGTTCGGCATCCTGACAAACCTAGCTGAGTATACGACTGATTGACAGGGAACCCCATGATTCTGAGGATCGTGTTGCTAACAGTCCGAAATTACCAGATGATATCGTTCAGGAAAACGAGCTGGACGCCATTAAGTTGGCTTGAAACAGACAAAATCAATTAGTACAATCAGCTTCCACTTTAGCAAGAAGTGTTTAATCGTCAAAAAGCATACCTGAGTTAAGTGTGCGGGAAGAAACTGCAGTGGATCTTAAATAAAACTCCTGGTTGAAGTATAGGCAAACAAACAAAGCTGCTGCTTTGAATCCACAGCAAAGAAAGCAACGATCCTAAACAGTATTCTGTTTGCTTCAGTAATAAAATATCGATCTGGACAGGCATAGTGTATCCATAGACAGATGCATTAACGATGGAACATTTCAGACAACATGCGAAGGTGTCTCAGTTACAGAGTGAATAATACTGCCTTGTAAGATGGTAACCAAAATGTTGACACTGACGGTCAGACGTTAGAATGATTTCTCTGGCCTTAGGTGTTCCACTGAGGTAACATAAATTTCGTTCAAAATCAGGACACCAACAATACCCTAAGAAACCTTCGGATTGAAAAGTCCGCTGTCACGGTTACGATAATGAAGAAAATGAAGGCTGATAAGCTTTGAGAAGGTGAAAGCGATAAAACATAAGAGTTGATGCATGAACGAAAAGACGTCGTAACGATGTCAGCCTGAAAGAATACAAAATTACCAACGGGAAACAGGTAGTATCTGAACCTCAGGAGAACCGCCTGAAATAAACAAACAGATGGCAGCAGAAAGATCAAAAAGCAGAAAGCCATAATCGGGTTCAAACACGAGTGTCAAGAATGCAACCATGTCAGGGGTCAAGCGAAGGACAGTCAAATAAACACGCGGCTTCAAAAGTCGGCTAAACGATGGGTGACAGAAAACGCAATACCCATTCCAACATACCAAATGCGCCAGTTTTTGCTATCCACGAAGGTGCTGGTAGACACCTCAGCAATTCAAACCAGCAATGGTTCCTGAGGTTGCGAATCGAAGTCTGTTCTGTAGTGATCTCTATCTTCGGTTCACCCGCTGGTTCCACAACGTCATCTTTCGTGCTTACGGAAGAACGGCCCACATATGAAAGTTTTGTCGCACACAAGCGCATTTTTATCGAGATAGAAGAAACGGGTTTCAACGATGACACCAACCCAATCTATAAACTGTAGGCTAATGAGACGAAACATTGATTTTTATACAAATGATCAGTGTTCAAATCCGGAGATTAACAAACCTTCATCGGGAACACCGGAAGCAGTGGATCCATTATACAGAAGTGTGTGCTCAATCCTATGTGCCCCAAGGCCGTCATGAAACTTGCTAGTTCGCAAGATTACCGGTCACTGCCTTCTACCGCTCAGTGAAACGACCGTACTGGTCCGATCGCAAGAACGGATGTATGCTCCCGATTTGTTGAAAAACTCCATCCATCTGAATGTGAATACAACGTAGACATCGGATCATTCATCACCGTTGTTCACGGCAATCCAGGTGCTTTCTAATAAGACACACCTCCACAGGTTAATTGTGCGACGTTCGTCAATTTTGGTGAGATGATCGTGTTGTCTGCGAGAGTGAGAAGTTAACGGTCACCCAACCTTCATGATAGGCCGTGTGTTGCCATGCGGTAATCGAGAGGATGTGATCAATTATGGCGAAAACTACTTGGTTCACCGTTCGTCTGAACCCTGACACAATGGAGGGTCTACCAGGGATCCAATCAGAACGTCGTGGTAAAGATATCGCATCAGGATTGAACGAACAGTCTCAATGTTACGCCGTCCGTTATTCGCCAATTTCTTTGTTCTGTAGTGCACCAATTAAATCACAGCTTGCGACATTGTATGCGCCAATAGGATCGGCTAACTACAGATTGTGATCTCTTGATACTGTTGTACATCCATAAATTCGACGTCTTGTCTCGTGAATGAGGAATGCTTGCTGCAACCAATACGAGGTCTTCTTATCACTTGCGTGGGACGTTTCAATTCGAGTACGGTTTACAGAGCTATTCGAAGTCCCTAATTCGGAGATTACATCAACTCATTAAAACATGCGACCGCACTTCGCACTCACTCGAATATCTTCATCGGTTTGGGCAACTCTGTTCTCGGTTTTAGTAACCGGTGATGGAAGAACACTGTGAATTTGTGACAAGTAATGTCCAAATCCGACAAGACGGCTGCAAAGATGTACAGCCATTATGATGGACCCATAGGATTTCACGAATGAAATGGACGACAGCCAACATTTATCTGAAAGCGACCTGATAGACACGCACGTGTAGCTTCCATTGACCTCGGAATCCAAGTGGTTAACAATTATCAACACTCCCAGGGATCTACACCAGTACGATTTCTCACATTTTGGACGTGCATGACTCTCTGTATCCTGCAGAGGACGTCCGAAAATGCAATCACTGGGCCTGATAGAGTACTGACGTAGCAAGAGAACGGAACGCCGTTCGGAATGACCAAGAATGCGCACAATCCTCATCTGACGCAATTGCCCGAGTGGTTCGCTGAAAATGACACGCCAATCAAACCCTCGAAATAGGTGCCCAGCATCACGGAACTAGAGTTCTTCGACTTCACAGTGCATGCGAACGGATGGGACCGGATCCAAACGGCCTCAAACTGTCTAGTGATATGCGGTCGCCAAGGGACTAAGGCATCTAAGGTCCATCATGAAGTGTCTACAGTACCATCCCAGATTTGCCACAACTTCCTCAACGAAGGTCCACCCACTCAATTTCCCAATGCTTGGAAATGGGCAGATAAGTGTGAGGAAGACATGTACTGCATGATACAGTGTATCATTTGGCGTCCACTGCTAGTATCGTTCTCAACGTCCCGTGGACTCCGGTAATCCAAGATACCCTTTCACTCGAGCACATTGCGCAGTTCTCATTCTCCCTCTCCCATGCCATGCAGTATTTATTCGTTTACCGTAACAACTACATACTTCCAAACTAGGTTTAGGCGCAAACAATACGTGCAACGATTCGATTACAATTTCTATGTGCGTTTCACGTCAGACCAACATCGACTAGGCGTTGTTAATCGCGTTGATCAATTTTTGTCCAAAAGTCTGGAAACAGTGATCACATGATTGCAGAAAGTGCGACATTTTGAGCGGGTCGGTAAGCCATCTTTTTAAGAGAGATTAGTGAAATAAGATATCGATTTTCGCACGAGATGTGCGCACAGTTCATTTACGAATTCTTGTTGAACGTATGTGTATAGGACGTGCCGGCTTAAAACAACTGAACAAAATTACAAGTTTATGAAGCTGAGACTTTTCATGAACGTCTAATAATTTGTACGAACCTGACAAGAGACCGCGATCAAGTGAACTAGTGTAGATGGAAAATTTTCCATTTCTGGCAGCCCCGGAAAAAATGAATTGTTGTTTGCATAGATCAGCGAACGCACTTCGAAATGGTTGCATAACTCCAGAAATGACATTGTTGGAAGAAGCGGGATGAAGCTTCTACCAGAGATAGGTCACATCCTCAATGATTCCACTGCGTTTTGCATCCTCACTCATCCCATAAATAATTTACACATTTCTGTTTTTCGTTAAAAGAAGTTGGAGACAATCAATGTGCCACTTACTGGATGAATTCGTCCTGATTTTATAATTTATAACCCCACTGTAAACCATATCCTCTCTGTTCTCCATTGTTCTTTATTAGTTCATCACGTAAAAGATCGTTTTATCGTTTTACTGTTTTCTACAAAGTCCGTTCTTTGCGTTCTTCCTACTGCTCATGAAACTAACCAACAACATTTGAGCGATCATGACTTGCTCCATGCTAATCCGCCTTATGGTACTAACATTCCCGGGCACGCGTTCGTCTTGTTCTTATGACGCAACCTGGCAGTCCATTTCTCAGAATTAAGCTTTTTCACCTCATTTATCAAGATGGCAATCCCCACGGTTGTTGCTATATTTGTATGCTCTGTGCAGATCGCATAAATTTCTCACAACACCACATGATCTCCAACTGAAGTGTTCACACACAAGATACGTTGACCCATTTCCAGTTTTTTGGAATACCTACCAGTTTTAAAGAATGAATATTTTTTGAGCACTATGATGTGCCAAATGACGGGTAGGCACCAGAAGATTTTGGTTTACATCAACCGAACACAATTGTTTGGTCGTAGTTTAACCAGCTAGATGAACGCATTGGACTCGAGTTTAATTCACTAGTCAGAGTGAATCAATAACGGTTATACTTGCCATAATCTGGATTTGAACTCTAGTGTGAGCTACCAAGAAACGATCGTCTTGAATTTTATATCAGTGACCGCACATCAGGCAAGGTCAAATAATTACATGCAAAACGTCAGACATTCGACTGTGTGCAATGGGCAGGTTGTCTATGCAACATGTTAAGAAACATGCCAACTGCTCCGTTATTTGCAATCTGTAAACCCGAGATCAAGACTTTTCATCCAATTTAGAATCGTAACGTTCATTTTACTTGTCGAGAAGCGTATTGATTTCTGTTTGAAAGCTAAGGTTTCTACTAAAAAAAACTGAACATCATTAGCATTTTAAGAGTGGCTTCACACTCAGCCAGACTTCAGCCAGCCTTCCCAAAACAGATGACAGAAATCGAGTTCCGTTATTGGTAGAGCCTGTCAGAATCTGCTATTAAATTTCAGTCCCTCTTCGTGTGACATAACTCTTTCAATCATTTCGCAATGGGCTTTACATTGGACAAAAACACAGTGGTTCGTCGTAAACGTTCACGATTGCAGGTGGGTTCACCTAAGTTATGCGTGAATGACATCGTGTGTGTGGCCGATCTCAAGGTGCAGTCACTCATGTCAATTATCGAAGCACATAATTCGCTCCAGAGCCTGAAATGAGTAGTTGCTGACCTATTCTGGGTGTGCTCAAACACCTCACTAAAGATGAATCGGACGTAGCGTTCGATTAGTTGGAATTTATACGTGAACTGCTCCATAAGTATGCCTGGTTTAGACATAGGGAAAAGGGGAAGGTCAGCAGGCACACTGCAAGTGTTTCACCGTCACAATAAATGCAACGTAGTCATACAGGTTCAGCAAATGCGACAATCAGTGGAACACAGGGAAATGGCGCGTATTCAGTTCATTAGGATCAATGAGACTCAATAACTGAACAGTGAGGTAGACGGGTGACTGAACTCAAATGTGAAAGTCCTGCGCTTTTAGTGTGGTTTCGTAGCGCAGCTAACAGAGAACCTACTGAGTGTGAGGATTATGTACCTGTCACTGATTCGAGTCAGACCGGTACCCAGAGTTATCACAAGTGTACCTCTTCTAAATCATCAAGGCTGCTGGACTACCCATTAGTAACGCAAATTCAATGCTCAACAGTGCCGTTAGTGGGTTTCAGTGTCAACCGCTTGAGAACTCCTTTTTGAGAGGCAGTTCCTTGGATCATTTAGTAGGTTCTGTGACATAGATAGGTGGACGGGTAAATGAGCCAAAGCGTCAGATTTCCGAGTGCTTGGAGCGGCTTCATAACTCAGCTGCAGAGGCACTTGCCACGTCTGGGTATTCTGTCCACGACGGCCGTTCGAGTCCAGCCGAAACACAGAGGTTTCACCATTGAGTCGTTTTAACCTATTATCTAGATTAAATCAAGCGTGAGGTGAGTAACTCAGTGGCGTAACAGACTTATCCTAACATGCGTGCTTGGTCATGGGATATTTCCGTGTTTTCACCGTGTGTTTGAGTATCAAGAGTGGGATTCAGCTGTCCTATGTTAACCACCACGGGTGCCAGCATAAGAGTTTTGACTTGCCTCGGCTACACTTTACGGGCATGATAAATCGGCTCTATTGAGACACCTGAGTTAATCGAATGATCTAACATTAAAATGGGCGATTTTTTATCGATCAGCGAATAAGCTACATGAAATGACACTCTTGAATACGTTCCGATAATTGCGGTTTTGTGCGGCCTACGTAGCTCGTTGCATCCAGAGGAATAAGAAGGCGAGTACAAAGAAATCAACACAAACAGCCGACGTGTCTTTCTGCTTAGAATGTAAAACCAGTGTGAGCATAAACAGAACAAGTTATTTAAGTGTCGAAGGACGTTCAGTAACGTAAATCTCTTGTTTATATTCTGAGAAGCACTGTCCTCTTTAAAACGCAATGAAACGGAGGCGGTTTGCAGCCTGTCTGTGGTTTTGTTTCCTACCATATGCTTATGAATGTTGTGTTCTAGGTAGATACTTTCGACCACTGTACTGAATATAAGTTGCTTTTCTTCTATGTTTCTCGTAGCCCAGCCTACCAGATAACGGATTAAATTAGTCTTCTGCCATAATGGTTTCAGGCAAGTAGAATTCCTGTGCCGTCTTAATTAAGATACCTCTCAAAATAACGATCGTCTGACAGTTGTGGGCCTGCAACCAAACTCCGGAGTCCAAACCATGTCACGAGAATTTCAACTGGAATGCTCAACCAAATGCCTTACATAGAAACACATTTCTTAACAGAGATGGGTTAGCGTACGGTCCCAAGGCACCTCCGTAACAAAATTTCTACTGCCATTCACAGAGTGCAGGGTGATGGCGATGTGGTGTGCACTTGGGCTAATACCCGGTCGAGTGGAATGAGTGTGTTGGTATTTCAGGATCACTTTGTCGGTGGTTGGGGCTACTCAAACATAACGCGAGAACACTCACACCAAAACTTGTTCAATCCGTAAAACAAGGTGCTTCTGGATAATAATACTCTGGTAAACTGATACATCACTGTATGAAATTTTGCGTCGTTATCAGAAGAATGCTGTCTTTTTCTCAATGAGTTGATCGTTTTCTGAAAAAAACCGCGTTTTATGCCAGAGTGATCATCGTAAACTAGTTCTTCGCTGAGTTGTTTTAAGCCGGCACGTCCTATACACATACGTTCAACAAGAATTCGTAAATGAACTGTGCGCACATCTCGTGCGAAAATCGATATCTTATTTCACTAATCTCTCTTAAAAAGATGGCTTACCGACCCGCTCAAAATGTCGCACTTTCTGCAATCATGTGATCACTGTTTCCAGACTTTTGGACAAAAATTGATCAACGCGATTAACAACGCCTAGTCGATGTTGGTCTGACGTGAAACGCACATAGAAATTGTAATCGAATCGTTGCACGTATTGTTTGCGCCTAAACCTAGTTTGGAAGTATGTAGTTGTTACGGTAAACGAATAAATACTGCATGGCATGGGAGAGGGAGAATGAGAACTGCGCAATGTGCTCGAGTGAAAGGGTATCTTGGATTACCGGAGTCCACGGGACGTTGAGAACGATACTAGCAGTGGACGCCAAATGATACACTGTATCATGCAGTACATGTCTTCCTCACACTTATCTGCCCATTTCCAAGCATTGGGAAATTGAGTGGGTGGACCTTCGTTGAGGAAGTTGTGGCAAATCTGGGATGGTACTGTAGACACTTCATGATGGACCTTAGATGCCTTAGTCCCTTGGCGACCGCATATCACTAGACAGTTTGAGGCCGTTTGGATCCGGTCCCATCCGTTCGCATGCACTGTGAAGTCGAAGAACTCTAGTTCCGTGATGCTGGGCACCTATTTCGAGGGTTTGATTGGCGTGTCATTTTCAGCGAACCACTCGGGCAATTGCGTCAGATGAGGATTGTGCGCATTCTTGGTCATTCCGAACGGCGTTCCGTTCTCTTGCTACGTCAGTACTCTATCAGGCCCAGTGATTGCATTTTCGGACGTCCTCTGCAGGATACAGAGAGTCATGCACGTCCAAAATGTGAGAAATCGTACTGGTGTAGATCCCTGGGAGTGTTGATAATTGTTAACCACTTGGATTCCGAGGTCAATGGAAGCTACACGTGCGTGTCTATCAGGTCGCTTTCAGATAAATGTTGGCTGTCGTCCATTTCATTCGTGAAATCCTATGGGTCCATCATAATGGCTGTACATCTTTGCAGCCGTCTTGTCGGATTTGGACATTACTTGTCACAAATTCACAGTGTTCTTCCATCACCGGTTACTAAAACCGAGAACAGAGTTGCCCAAACCGATGAAGATATTCGAGTGAGTGCGAAGTGCGGTCGCATGTTTTAATGAGTTGATGTAATCTCCGAATTAGGGACTTCGAATAGCTCTGTAAACCGTACTCGAATTGAAACGTCCCACGCAAGTGATAAGAAGACCTCGTATTGGTTGCAGCAAGCATTCCTCATTCACGAGACAAGACGTCGAATTTATGGATGTACAACAGTATCAAGAGATCACAATCTGTAGTTAGCCGATCCTATTGGCGCATACAATGTCGCAAGCTGTGATTTAATTGGTGCACTACAGAACAAAGAAATTGGCGAATAACGGACGGCGTAACATTGAGACTGTTCGTTCAATCCTGATGCGATATCTTTACCACGACGTTCTGATTGGATCCCTGGTAGACCCTCCATTGTGTCAGGGTTCAGACGAACGGTGAACCAAGTAGTTTTCGCCATAATTGATCACATCCTCTCGATTACCGCATGGCAACACACGGCCTATCATGAAGGTTGGGTGACCGTTAACTTCTCACTCTCGCAGACAACACGATCATCTCACCAAAATTGACGAACGTCGCACAATTAACCTGTGGAGGTGTGTCTTATTAGAAAGCACCTGGATTGCCGTGAACAACGGTGATGAATGATCCGATGTCTACGTTGTATTCACATTCAGATGGATGGAGTTTTTCAACAAATCGGGAGCATACATCCGTTCTTGCGATCGGACCAGTACGGTCGTTTCACTGAGCGGTAGAAGGCAGTGACCGGTAATCTTGCGAACTAGCAAGTTTCATGACGGCCTTGGGGCACATAGGATTGAGCACACACTTCTGTATAATGGATCCACTGCTTCCGGTGTTCCCGATGAAGGTTTGTTAATCTCCGGATTTGAACACTGATCATTTGTATAAAAATCAATGTTTCGTCTCATTAGCCTACAGTTTATAGATTGGGTTGGTGTCATCGTTGAAACCCGTTTCTTCTATCTCGATAAAAATGCGCTTGTGTGCGACAAAACTTTCATATGTGGGCCGTTCTTCCGTAAGCACGAAAGATGACGTTGTGGAACCAGCGGGTGAACCGAAGATAGAGATCACTACAGAACAGACTTCGATTCGCAACCTCAGGAACCATTGCTGGTTTGAATTGCTGAGGTGTCTACCAGCACCTTCGTGGTTAGCAACAATTGAGGCAGTTGATAAGCTGGTTGAGTTGTTCCTACCCAGTCATACAGAATACGAGGAAATAATGAATAGAACTTAATTTTTGTAGATGAACTCTTCCCGCAGTTAATGTTTAGTTAATCCGCATTTGTGTTTTTATCTAATTCATTGTTCGTAAAACTGTCCAGAAGCAATTGGCATCACTTTAGGAGGGTTAACCACCTAACATACGCGTTTTGTTTTCGATTACGCATACTTCATTAATTTCTTTCGAATGCTGGTTATTCGTTGACGTATCCGTTTTCATCCACGCTTACATCTCACTCAACTTTCCACTTGATTGCGCACGGGATTCTCAGCATCCTAAGTGGTTGGGCAGAAATGCGCTCCGAACAGTGTGTTGTTTTCGCGTGCGAATTTCAGTGGCTTCCTTATTGCTCATTCATATTGTAGAAGCCCAATCGTTGTGACGATCACTTGGCCAAGTCAACTTTGAGTGCACACAACGCTTTCCGATCCAGGCTTACTTACTTGTGTGCTCCAGGTGCATCTGTTGCAATCCGATTATTAGTTCAAATCCCGGTCGTGGCAAGGATATGCACTACTGACGAGCTCTAATGAGAGCGAAACTCGAGTCTAGTGTTTCTTTTCAAAAGAGGCCGGCTGGAAAGTCTATCTGAATGCGAACGCTGCGATCAACTGTGAGTGATGTTCAACTTGAAAATTGGTGTTAAGTTCGTCATTAGAAGCACCCATCTGCAATAAGTAACATGATAAAATGAAGCGTTTCCCACACATGCATCAAAAAACCTCTTGTGCTCACGTCGTGTATTATTCGGTGGGAATCTACCGTGAGCTGTCAGCTTACAATTTTCAATAGATTTATAACGGTTGAACACTCGCTACAGTTGCTTTGAGCGCAGTGGAGAATTTCGTTGCGCAAATCATGATTGTATAGACCTACCATATTCCAGGAGATGATATAATATTCTCCTGTTTGTAGGTCAGTATGCCGATTTCTCTGTAATTGTTCTAAGTTGGAGCTTGCTGACTGATGCTAAATGCACCTGTTCATGATTATTCGGCCGCGTTCAGTTTTGGACAAACTTACAAAAAGCCTGCGTAGGTCAGACAAACACTGGTGCACAAAATAGCTGGCTGGCTTCAGCTACCATCAGCTGCTCAGCATCTGGTATGCAATCAAGCGAAACGCCGAGTGAGATGTAAGCGTGAGTGAAAACAGATACGTCGACGGATCACCGGCATTCAACAGAAATCAACGAAGCATGTGTAATGGAGAAGCTATTGTATGTAAATAAATATGTACTGAATCAAGAACCCAGGCCAAGTTTTGTTGTTTTGTGGTTAGTCCTGACCAAGTGATGCCAATTCTATCTGGTCAGTTTTGCCTGACATTGCAATGAATAAGAACATCTAAATGGATTCAATTCTCATTGATTCTAGTCAAGTTGATCATTTCCTCGTACGTTTTTCACAGAATTGGTTAGGTGTTTTCCAGCGATACCTCATAAAAGACAGATACCACTGCTATGAAACACATACTGATAATGCTTTAAATTGATTTGTCTGCACTCAATGACTTATTGGTGAGAAACGTGTGTTACAAAATATGGCGAATTATTTATAGATTTCTTCTGTCTGAACTGACAGTAGCTCATCGATTTGCCGTCCGGTCGGTTTGTGTCGTTGGAGGTTAACACGCTTTTGCCCAGCATTTTTAGCATGTTCGTAGTTGGAGCTGTAGGCTTGTGTGACAGCAAAGCTGTCTGGTTAAAACAGATGGTACAATGATGTTGACACCTACTGACTGTGTTGTTCATGGACAAACGACAGTGGTTATTTACCCCAGATTGCGACTGTCGTTTGTTTCTTGTTACTGTGTAGTGTTTAGTGGGGAACCAATGCTTGGATTGTCGTAAAACGCATAGTCCGCATACGAATATTATCCGTAAATTGACAATTCCATTCTATATTCCGTTTGCCAAGCTACCAGGCAACGGCTTGTTGGGACGATCATTTATATGTAACAGTGCTACTGGTCAAAAGGCGTTGCGGGGTTGTGATAGAGTGATGGAAAAGAAAGAATGTGTTCTGTTAAAAACTAGACAAGAATTTATGTCCGCTACTCAACCGTATTGAACGTCTGGTATAGCTACTGTTTGTCGGAAACAATATCACCGATGAGTAGTCGGGAATTTGGTTTAGTTTCAAGTTGATCATGATACAGTAGTGGCTCATGTGAGGTCAATGGCGCAGTAGTCAACACGGTTACCTCATGATTGGAATGGCCGGATTTTAAATCCCAGCCGTGGCAAGGATATGCACTACTGACGAGCTCTAATCAGTGCGAAACTCGAGTCTAGTGCTTCTTTTCGAAAGAGGCTGGCTGGAAAGTCTATCTGAATGCGAAGGTTGCGATCGAATGTGAGTGGTGGTCAACTTGGAAACAATATTATTTTTCGCTCAGTCAGCAGCAGCTTGTGATTCAGTGTTTGTTGATAAGCTGCATTTCGTTCACTTCAAAGTACGGCTTCAACAGTCATCAGTCGGTTTCACTATTGCTGGAACTTTTGAAACTGGCGGTATTCTCCGAACCTGCCCCACCTATTGCCAGTAGTTTCTTCTAAACTTACTAGGTTATCTTCAGGAGCGTCGTGCAGATTCATCTGCACATAATATTGAGTTTTGCTTCTGTGTTTCCGTTTGGACAACCCTTTGAGTCATGAACAGACCTGTGCAGTTCATGTCACTTTATCAAGCCTTGTTGTGTTTTTCTGAAACCTCAATCATTTGAATCGCATTGTCTTGCACTGTCTGTACATTTTCAGTAGGCTATTCACACCGTCAAACGCAAACCACACAGTGACACGTGAATGTTCAATTTCTTACTGATGGCTGAGCAATTGTGGTAGAGTGATGAATTTGTAATCCTTCTTGAGACAATTTTCTAGAAGAAATTGTGTGCGTCAAGTGTTGGGTAAATTGTAGGAATTTAAGAAAATGGTTTTGGACATCATTCACTGATAGGATTCTGATAAATGATATCCTGTGGCAGTTTACAGCTTTCGCACGTGTCAGATAATTTAGTGTTTAGTACTCCATCGGCCTAATTTACGTTGCACAATAGACAATTAATTTGAAATGAACATGCGAGAACGGTTTTCTTGTCGAAGAAGCATACAGGCACGGCCTATAATATGGTTATAACTATTTCGAGAGTATATTTCAGTTATTACACTGATAATGGGTATATTGATCACTGTTGTACATGACGCTCTTGGGGACAGCAAATAGAGGTTTGTTCAGTGAAAAACAAAGGAATTTTATGGTATAAAAATCATGCGTGATTGTTTGTTAATGTCTATATTGTAGTTTGACTTCCGAAGTAATAGTCTCTTCTTGAGCATTTTACATAACTTTGCAGAGATCTGACGTACACTGGGGGTGCTAATCCTTTATCTTTGACCAACTGACTTGCGCGCGGAACTATTTCAAGTGAGCTAGTGCCTTTAACATCGTAATCTCATCAGGACTCCTCCTATAATCGGCCCTTATCGCTCGATATATTTTTATTTGTCCAGAAAGTAGTATATCGTATACTACAACGTGAAGTTAGTTGAATGCTATGGTATGCTTACTGAATTTCCTGTGGGCAGTAAGAATATGTTTAGTGTCTATATCCTCATCAAGTTAAAACCTGTAGTCATCCACAACTATTGCGTGGAATGCGTTATTCACCTAGACTAAGGCTTTCAAAAAACACTGTGGTGATGGGATTTGATGTCAGTGGCTTCATAATAATCATTTGTTCAGAATGGCGTAGACAAAAGCTCCAAGAACGTATGACTGACGAGAAGATATCCTTACAGTATATTTCATGCCAGAACATCTATGTTCACATACCACTATCTTGGCTCGCTGGAAACCGCTTGTTGCTGAAAGACTCAACCATGGTTTGTTTTAATTGCTCTTATGTGAATGAAAAGTGGTCAACTCTGAAGAGAGTTAAATTGAGTGCATTAGCAATCAACGCGAACACATAAAACAGGGACACGGCTGTAAAGACATGCCGCATCTTAAAGAGTGCTGTGGGGGATAATTCAGATGATTCTGCAGATGGAATTCGTCAGAAAGACGCCAGTCGCGCTCAATTCGATTTTTTGTGCAGAACTTCATTCATCTTTTGCATTACGGAGACTAGTAGATGACCACCAGGTTCCAAAGAATATTTCGAGGTGACCATAACTTTAGCAGCTAATGTCATTTATGACCATGGTCCTCCTAGCTACGCAAAACAGCCAATCAGTTGCATGAAGCAATCACGAACTACAACTGGGATGGCTGATGATGAGGGTTTTTGTAAGGCAGTGGTCAACTTCCAAATCTTTGGTGGTATTGCCCAATCCTGTCAAAAACAGAACGACGGTTTCGTAGTGTTCTTAGTAGAAGTGCGCAGCTTCAGCCCACTTGCCGAACAAGTAGTAATTGGTGACTGACAACAATTGAATAAAAAACAATGCGTATTCCTCAAGATGGAGCGATGACTAGCTTCTCACGGTGGTAATCGAACAAATGACTTCCGTTTACGAAGAACTAATGAGTTCTGCAGCGCAGTGGGTATTATGCATTGTACAAGTCAGATAAATAATTCCGGGTAAATCAGAGAAATATATGCAATCGCAATAGCCTGATAAGGGCTACCGAAAACGGCTAGTCACATGAATGAGTTCCTACTAAGTATACGGGAATGTGGAAAGGATGGAAATCATAGATAAAGTTTTTTGAAGCACACAAGGAGCGGCATCTCTCAGTAGCAAACAATTACGATTGTGATAGAAAATAGATGGACACAGCAGTATGAAGGCTATTTCGAATTTGGAGATGGTGGACAACCTGTTCGATTCAAGTGTACCACAACCAAAAGTTTGAAAACCAAACTTCTTACGAGAATGGGGACAATATGAACATGCCGATTCATTTCATCGGTTATCTCATCGACGACAATGTGCACGCACATTTCTCACATCGATGGTGTCTCGAATGATTCGTGTTGCTCCCTCACAAAGATGGCAGTTTATTTTGTGTGTCGGATGGATTCGATAAATTCTCTTTATCGGCTTCTCGGTACAACCGTGAAAATAACTGGTCGACTGTTGTATAGAAGGTGGAAAATTAGGTATGCTCGTCCACCAACAGACGTAAGTATGGTTGTCTCAGAAGAACTCGGTCTGTCTTTCAGATATCTCAACAGATGGCAGTGAGGACGCAAATTCAGTGGGCCGTTTCAGTTAGTCTTCCTCATTCAACTCACTAGTATGTCCACACCTTGTCAAAAGTGTCTAGTGATTGGCACTCATCTGATCGAGATATTTGTTCAAGGGACTGTGAACCTCACGTTAATGGTACATTTATTTGTTTATTCGGAAAGATTGGTTGAACTAGGTCATTTCCTCTTGTGTTGTCAATATACCAAAAGATAAATGTTTTCAATCTGGCACATTCTACTCCAACTTGTCATGACAGCATTATTAATGGATGGCTCCATACAAAACGTTGATTCTCCTGTTGTTCTGAGTCACCAAAGAACCTAGCTAACTGCATGTATGCAGCCCATAATGCCGTTGAAACACGCTGTTGAAACACGCTTGGTTGGTGTTAGAACTCTATAGCGTCACATTTAGCTGTCTGTATTCGAAGTAACTGTAGATTTGCTATATTCTGTGTACCTACGATCCACACCAGTTCTCGACTGAACACTTTTGTATGTAGTTCCTCAATATATATTTTACTCTATGACCTGTTAACACCGTCCATCACATAATCCGATGTAAGTTAGCATTGCGTCATTTCAATGAAGCTCTATCTACCCAAACAGAGGACATTTCTCACATGAAGTTATCGATCTCCTGAATTATTTATGTTGCTACAACACCAGCCTCAAAACGGAAAAATGTCGAGGTGTGTGTGTGTTCGTCCTCAGTTGGTCAGAAAAATCGGTCTTGGAAACTCAGCCTGGGACATGGGTTGTACCGAGATTAACTTTAGACTGTGGAAAAAGTCAGCAACGAGATAGCGTCTCCGAGGTTCACATACAAAAAAATGACTTGATTAAAATTTATATTGTTTATCTTGTAAAAACTTTGAAATATCCATCAGTAAGACGCAATCTTTCTGGGCAGGAAACTTAGATTAGTTTCGAATTTTAAGAAGGCTTTCTGGACGTCAAATGGTTTTCAAAATAAGATGATGAGATTATGTCTGCGAAGGATTCAATGCACACTATGCAAATATACAATTTTATACGGTCATATGCATTTTGTGTGATCCCAGCTCTAATGATGTCACTTTTCAAGTCATGGATTGGTGGCAGTTGAACTGTTCCATAGGTATAAGAATGACATAGGCAAGCGAGTTCCAGTCAAAACGGCAAATGCAGTTACAGTGTATGTGGTGTCTTGTTTTTACCTCTTTCGTTTCACTTTTGGTCTTCACGTTCAACCTCACAGTACACATCGAGATATCCCTAGATAAACAGAGCGTGGAAACCTGTTGCAATGACGTAGACACAATGTTTAGACCAAACCTGCGATAAGATCAGGCTAAAAGCTTTGGTTCATTTGTTGAGCACATATGAAACGTCTCAAAAGGGGATGAGGAATGTTGTTAAAACGCCGGTGAGCATTGTTAGACGAATTAAGTGTCATTGTACAAATTTCATAGGAGAAAGACTCGTCAGACTGAAGGCACATAACAAACTCAAGAAGACTCTAACGGACGAATGTATCACAGCTAATTTTACGAACTAGTTAAGTTGACTTATCAACCCACGTGGGCCATTTTGTACCGAGCTTGTAATTACTATCGAGAACTCCTCCCGTGTTGATTGCCTTAGAGCAATGTTCGCCGTTTGGGATTAAGGTGCCATGCTGTACCATGCATTTGTTCTAGCGAGCTGGCTGATGAAAATCATCTCGAAGTGGGTTGAACAGGTTACAAGACAGATTAGCGATCGACTGTGTTTGACCCGACTGTTGTGTAGCGCCAAACATTACCTTCGTCGAAAGAACACAGTTACCGAGGTTTACAAGTGTATTGGTTTGACGGTTACTGCGTGGATGTGGTTCGTCCTGTCAGGACTCGCGGTTGTCGTCTGGGAAACACTACGCACACTGTGAATGAAGCAATCATGGAGATGGCGCTAGTAATTGCGTGTACACAGACCAATCCGTTGTGTGTCGGCAATGAAGCAGGTAAGCTCCAGCGACTGTAAGATTCTTCTAGCTTGAAACGGGTACCTGTTGAACAAACGCAACCAAAACTTTGTCGTTACCCTAGTGATGCAACATTTAGTCACAGCAAGATAACTATGTAGCTTGACCTGATAAAATGTCACCAGTTGTAAACCTTCTTCCTGTTGGAACCATCACCCACATCTACAAGTGGTTAGGGCGACCAAGCACTATCATCAACAATTCCAAAGCGGTTTGCAATCACGTTGTAAGCCTAACACTTACCACAGTTCCATTGATGATATTTGCTGTCAAATAGAGGACTTAGTTATGAGTGCATGGCTTGCCGATTGTATTTTTACATCGAAACTTAGAAACGAGCAGCTTCAATTGTCAGTGAGAATCATGCCCTTCTTTCACCACAACAAGGATAGTAGTTTGCTATCGTGTGTTGATCGTTGCAACCATCCGCTGGTAGTGACTGCTCTAATCAGGCGCACGCATTCATTCAATACACGTCGGAGAGTGAAGTGAAGGGCATTTTTGACTTTCTCGAACTCTTGACTTAGTCGGGTGGCCTAACAATAAGTTAAAGCGCTAAGTGTATTGCAAATCACCGTGGAAATGACAACGCACCAAGTTTATCAGTTTTCCACCTACCTTCTCTCTTAAGGATAGGTTGCTTCTTCACACACAAAGTATGTTGTGAACTCAGTTACAAACAGTGGAAAAACAGAATAAACCGGACGTACGATAAGAAATTTGTTCAAAAGTGTAAGAAGACTTCATTCAGTCAGGTTAACAGATATGGTGGCAAAGTCAGTGGATGTGTGGCACACAATTTACTGGACCGAGTAGTATAAGTTAGTCAACAAAGTTCTCCCAGCCATCTGAGGTTTGGGTTCAAAACAATCCCACGAAGGCAGAAGCAAAAACGACTAGCATTTACCGTTGTGACCACAACAAACGATTGGCCTGCGAAGTCGTTCCTTACATGAAAACTTGTATAGGTTTTGCTAAAACATGGTTGGCGGCATCCGATTCGGATTAGTCTGTCACAGTGACCGAAGCCAAAGGACGCCTGCGCTTATCCGTCACTGCAATTGGCTTGCGCTGCACCAATTGCAGTTCCACCAACACACCACATATCCAGTGTAAACCCGAAGGAATAAGACTGGGAGGTGTGCCAGTGGGGCCTTTGTGTCCAGCCGGCCAATGCTGGTTAGCCACTTGATTGGCTAATAAGGAAAGGAAACCCCTAATCTCTCGGAAACTAAACAGAGAGAGGCTGCAATGACGAGATCTACATTGAGAAGAAAGACTTGTGAAGTGTAATACAAGAAGCATTACAGTATACGAGTGCAGGTTAGTGCATCCCAGAGAAGATAAGGATGAAAAGCAACTTTCTCACTTTACTACAAAAAGCCAGGCAGGCCATTCATCATACAATACACCAACAAAGCCGAAGAAAAGAATGGATAGAAGACCACAGACACTCAAGTTTCTCAAAAGAAGAGCGGATTAATTGTCAACGACCAGGATGTTGGCCGATGCAGTCATTAACAGAAGTAGAATAAATACACTGGTATGACCTACCTGAGCCAAGAGTACACGCCGCCTCTTCGCCGATAGGGTACTATGAGTACGTTGGTGACCTACTAAACCCGAACGACCAGCGCATTCGCGGCCGCACACATCGCAACGCCATATAGTCACGTCACCGCGACCTATGACACCGATGGTTCCTTTGCGTACCGCACGCCTCCGCTCGCGGCCGCGCAATAGTTGCTCGTTGAACCTTCGGACGCCCACCCGAACCATATTCCTCCAGATCGTCCGGTTCAACGCCAAATCTTCCCAACATCTAAAATCAATGTTACAACGTGAAAGACTTACCTGCACAACATCCTGGTACCTCCGCTTCTGGCCACCGGGATTTCGCTTACCTGACTTCACTTGTCCGTACAGTAACTGCTTCGGGATACGGTCATCGCCCATCCGACGGACGTGACCGAGCCAACGGAGCTGGTTCAGCATCAACATGGCTTCCATCCCGTCCATGTCCGCTCGCCGCAGTACCTCAGTGTTCGGAATCATGTCCGACCACCGAATACCCAAGATGCGCCTCAGACACTGAACATGGAAACGGCTCAAATAGCTCACGTTCCGCTGATACAGTGTCCACGTCTCACTGCCGTACAGCAGGATAGACAGCACCATTGAGCGGTAGACACACAACTTCGTGGCCATCTTCAGGCTGTGATTCTTCCAGACACGCCTTTCAAGACGTCCGGAAGCAGCACTAGCCTTTGCCACATGCGCTCTCAGCTCGCGGTCCACGGACAGATCTGTCGACAAGTTGCAACCCAAGTAGCAGAAATCCCCACAGCCATTCACAGTGTCTCCAGCGATGCGAATTTCAGGTGGAGGTACACAAACAGCACCTCCACCAGGAGAAGGCTTAAAGAACGAAAACGTCTTACCTGTGTTGATTTTCAACCCGAACTTCGATTCTGCCGAAGCGAAGGCTATAGCCAGCCGTTTCAGCTCTTCTTCGCTGTGCGCTAGGAAGGCGCTGCCATCTGCGAACAGAAGCATCCGCATCGCTGACGTATGTAACCGGGTTGGGGCGCCGAAACTTTGAATATTCAACAGCCACCCGTCCGTCCGGTACTCCAGCTCAACGCCATCCTCTCCAGAGTTCTGAAAAGCAACTGTTACCATCGCAGTCAAATATAAACTAAATAGGGCTGGGGCTAGAACACAACCCTGCTTCACGCCAGTGACGATGTCGAAATCATCAGAGGTCGATCCACACGATTGCACCTTCGCCTTCATGCCCGCATGCAACAATCTAACCATATTGACGAACTTACCTGGACATCCAAACTTACCAAGCACCGTCCACAGCGCCTCGCGGTTCACGGAATCGAACGCTTTGGTGAAGTCCACGAACAGGGCATACAAGGGCTGATTCCGTTCTCGGCACTTCTCCTGAAGCTGTCGAGCAGCAAACACCAGGTCGATTGTACTCCGACTCGACCGAAATCCACACTGCTCCTCGGGAACATTCATCTCCAGAACGGACGCATTCAGTCGGTTCAGGAGGATTCTGGCAAGCACCTTGCCTGCACAGCTCAAGAGGCTGATACCTCGGTAGCTGTCGGTGCATTGCTTGCTACCCTTCCCTTTGAACAAGGGTACGATGAGGGCATCCTTGAAGTCTTGCGGCATCACCTCGTGCTCCCAGATGGAGTGAACCAGCTGGAGCAGAGCGCGTTCCAACGCCGGACCGCCATTCTTCAGAATCTCACCTGGCAGCCCATCCTCGCCTGCAGCCTTCCCGTTGCGCAGTTGACCAATCGCCCTCTGCAACTCCAGCAAGTCGGGGGCGAGAGCAAGCGAAGATTTGACGTCCTGTTGCGGCAGACTGTTAACAGTCGCCCAATCAATTGTAGTAGGGCGGTTTAACAGGCTGCCGAAGTGTTTGCGCCATATTCCCATGATGTCTTCCGGCTGGCTGCAAGAACAACCGGTGTCCACGTCTACCAGTGCTTTAGTAGACTGGATAGACGGACCGAAGATCGCCTTAAGCGAATCGTAAAACTCCTTGTGTTGCCGACGATCTGCGAAGCCCTGCATGCGCTCGCCCTGTTTCCTCCACCAGTTGTCCTTAATTCCGCGAACACGCTCAGCCAGTTGACGGCGGATATTCCGGAACCTAGTCTTCTTCGCTCCATTGCCAGGGTCCATTGTGCATGTGGCGAACGCGGCATTCTTCTCTCGTACCAAGTTGGAGATAGCCACGTTGTTGTCATCGAACCAATCCGGGCGTTTCTTGCGCTCCACACCGATCGTCTCGGTGGCTGCTACCATAATCTGTTTCTTCAGTTGTTGCCACATACCCTCGGGGGTAGTGGGTACAGGAGCATTGTGCAGGCGAGCGACGACTGCACGTTGAAAGGCAGCCTTCGTCTCGAAGTTCTCCAACCTTCTGATATCCAGCTTCTGCCGTTGTCCAAAAGATCTACAATAAACGGACTTGCGTACATGGATAAACAATTTGGTCCTGACCAGCCTATGATCTGTGCTACATTCAGCCCCGCGCATCACTCGCGTGATGCGCACTTCACGAATGTCGCGCTGCCGCACAATCACGTAGTCAAGTAGGTGGTGGTGACCGCTTCGTGGATGAGTCCACGTCGTGATGTCGCTCGCATCCAGCTGGAATCGGGTGTTCGTGATAGCCAGCTCGTGAGTAGCACACAGGTGCAGCAGACGATCACCGTTCGCGTTGACTGAACCAATGCCGTAGGGTCCGAGGACTCCCGGCCAAGCTACAGAGTCGCGCCCAACTCTAGCGTTCAAGTCACCCAAAACAAACAGTCGGTCATTCACTGGCGCAGACCGGATTGTGGCGGACAGCTGATCATAGAACTGGTCCTTTGTATCATCAGTGTGACACATAGTTGGACCATAAACACTAACAAATGTAGCACACTTACCTCGACCGAGTCGCAGGCGCATCGACAGCATTCGGGGGCTGATGCCGTGCGGTTCGCCTATCATCAAACCATTGATGCGATCAGCGACTGCAAAACAGACACCATGCTCCCGAACACCGTCTGTCGGGTAGCCTATCCAGTAAAAAGTGTACCCGGCGCCTGCTTCCCGCAACTTACCTTGGTCTGCAAGCCTTGTCTCACTCAAGGCTGCTACGTCGATTCCATACCGCCGCAGTTCCATCGCGATCAGGGCGGTGCGTCGTTCCGGCCGTTCTGTGGCGCTGCATCGATCCAGCAGAGTGCGCACGTTCCACGTCCCAATCGTAAGCGTCTTGCGTCCACGGGCCTGTCTCCAGTTGGTCTTCTGGGCACTGAAACCTAGTTGAGCATTATCTGCTCGGGGGCTCGTGATTGGGGGGAAGTATGAGGGTAAGTGTTTGGCAGTGGCATATTTTCGCCTATCCACCCTGCCATGTGCAGCAGATAGGGCGACCCGGTTTATCCTGCGCGACGGCCGATGCAGTATACTATCTGGTTTAGTTTGTATCATCATCATTGTAAGTATGGGCTTCGGATACTGCCAGAACGCCCAGACCTGTGCAGGAGAGCGATTATGGCCCTCAACCAAAGCCTTTGGCTAAAACGCCTGAACTGCAAGGCAGCAGCTGTCTCTCTCTATCTCTCTTACACACACGCAGACGCGACAGCATCAAAATCACTATACACACGATCCCAGCAACCAGATACACAGTCTGTCCAGGCAGAAACAGGCACCTTCCCAACGAAGCCACAACACACAGTCTCCACGCCCAACAAACGCACGCATCTGCTTTTTGTCTGGCTGCTCCCTATCGGCCAATCTGACAAGGTTGAACCCGCAAGGACCGAAGTCCTAGTCAGCACAGCCCTCCGGATCAAAACAGCATGCAAGCCTGACCACCACGCCAAGGTAGCAGAAAGGTCAGGTTGCTAAAACATAGGACCACGAACACATACACCGATTTACATAGCTGACGTGTATTCATACACATTGAGCAGCAATGCACTGTCGTTCGTCCTGATGTCACGTCCTCCATAGCCCGTACACAATACTCCAGTAGTCGCCTCTGGTCGATCATCCTGGCGTTGACACTTGCCATTTGGTTCACAACTGTGTCCCCAAGTTGTGAGCAGTCTACTATTCATCAACGAAGCTGAGTACACTCCTGAGGAAGGCCACCCGAGGTGGTTGGAACGTAGAGTATTACAACTTGCTTCTAATGTTTTGTTATTCCCACTCTGTTTATCAAGAAGCTGCCTATTATACAAAAGTATAATGCAGAACAGTATGCACAAATGAAGCATGTTAGTGCTTCGAACTTCCGTGGGAAATTGATCAACTTACTTGAGCCCAAGTTTATCAACTATAGGTTATGGAAGTCAGTATAATCCACCTAACTGAACGTTATCCATGACAATGCTATACGTTTTCCAGTTTAAGATATCCCAGTGTCAGTTTAATGTGTCTCAAGTAGGTTAGCTGAGCTGCGACGTCGAACAGGGTCGGACGGTTGAACTGTGCTTGGGTTGGATGACAGACGGACATCGGTTGACTCTTACAGAATGAGAAGACGCGGTCTCGCCAGGTGCAGAGAGTGGAATAATTGGCTCACCTGGAACCAGTTACTTGAGACATCTTAAACTGATATCGAGACATCTCAAACTGGAAAAGGCATGCAGTATGCAAGCAGACAGTATACTGAACCAGTATGTTAAACATTAAGTATTTGTCGACCTGATTATGATATCTATAAAACTTATGTTCCTTAATGAACTTATTACGAAAGAATCTTGTCTACGGCCTACTTATCATTTCATAACCTGGGCAAATTGTTGTTGCAGGACATGCTTCCTACAAATTTTCAGACCGCAGAACTTGATGAGTTTAACTCACTTGTAATTTCAGCTAGCACAGACTTCCGGGAGGTGGTTCTTCAACTATACATGCAACAGGCCTGTTTTCAATTTGATAAAAAACTAAAGCGGTCTCTTTGATATTAGCTTACTCTTGGTGTCCTTGATATTGATCTACGGCTAAGACTTCTAACCAAACAAAAGGTGACGCTGTAGGAGGCGCGAAATACCTATGGACAGGAGGAGGATAGGAATGTTGTCACCAAAAGTTTAGATATCAAACTGTTGTACGAGGCCAAGTCATGTACTCTGGTGAGAGGTCAAATAACAAGTAAGTTAACACAATTTTCATAATTTGCAGTTGTCACTTCCGGTCCGCAGAAAGTGAAAATGATTTACTCATGAAAAGATACACTAGCAATCCTATCGGTAACTTTGTAATGCTCTGTTTCATTTCAAGTGAAGCTGTGACCATATTTAACTGTGCAAAAGTCCGAAGTACTGCCCCAGTCACATCAGAGGGGCGAATGCTATGTTTATACGTTGCTAAGTGAATTTCAGGATTCAGAAACATATCCGCATTTGCTTCAAATTCACATCAAACATTCAGTAAGATCTCGCTGGGAACATAGAAAACAGTGAATCCATCATCCCAAAATCATTACGAGATCTCATAATGTCTGATACTTGGCTAAGACTGGCCGTAAATGAAACAGAATTATTGGCATTGTTTGCTTTTTTCACTTGAAGTTGACCTCCTCGAGGCTGTCAGCAACAAGGAGCTCAGTGTGGTTCTTGACATCATATGGAAGCCCACTCCTCCTTGGAGTAATGGAGGCAGTTTTAGTGTGTTCTGTCATTAAATGCCAACCAAAAGAATGATCCGACTGGAGCGATTCAAAACTCACTGCACAACTTGGTGGTTCACTGTTAATACGGTTCAGGAGAAATGAACAGAGGGTCAACAAGACTGGTAGTGCAAGGTAATCCAGGCTTCCTGAAACGCCGAACATTACCTCATAAAGTGAGAGAACATTTGCACAGTCCTCTCAACAGGCTGAAGTAAGAGAGTATAACCACGCAGGTCAACTCATCAGTATAGGCCATGTCAGTCATTGCGATTCTGGATGAAGGTGGCACAACAGGCAAGATCTGTGGCGATCATAGATCGACGTTAGTTCCAAGACTGTGAAAATGTGCACAAACAACTGAGGAGTCAGTGAAGTTTTACTGAAACCTTTGTATGGTAGTAATGTGTCCTTTATAATCGACCTAACAGGCGCATGCATACAGATTCGATTGGGATGTGTGTTTAAGACACTCACCACAACTACTCTGGAGTACTGCGGAGTCCCATAATCCAACTATCATTCGAATAACACGTTTGAGCTGGAATATGTTCCACGTTGCAAATGATTAATTAATTTCCGATTTATCAGGATTAGGCACATATCAAGAATGTGTAAGCGTATGTGCATTCAGTACAGAAAGAAGGTGGTAAGCACTTAATTGCCTTTCTGCAGCAATACAGAGATGAGAATATTGCGTATAGTCTTTGAAGTGTCAGTCACAGGTTCGAAATTTGAACCGTCTTGATCCTCAATATAAGATAATGGATATAGGCCGGAGCCAGCTCAGTCCCAACTTTTGGCTAAAATCATCTCCCCAAAAACCAGGTTGGGTTACGATTAATGATGGGCTGTCTTCAATACTAGTGTCGTTTTGTATCGAACTTTGGAACGTAAGCATGACAGTTATTTACAGTTCTAACAGTGTAAGTCTAAGCAGGAACGTAAAAAGAGGTCCGCCATGAGATTTAATACAAACTGCAGTTAAAATGACTAGTGTTGGCTTGATTTTTCTTAGAACCACCATACAGGTCACCGATGGTTTCAATGTCGACCCTGGAATATGTAGGCTATCCAACCATCTGTATATCACGACTAATGAGCATTTTGTTACAGATATTACCACCTAAGAAAGAAGAAGCCAACTGTATTTTGGGTTGTCAAAAGACTTCATGACTTCCTGCTCGCTACTGAGTTCAGAGTTGATATGTCTCATGAATATCTACAATTGTTATTGGATTCACACGAATCGGTTGGTGAATTATTGATCAAAACGGCACAGAAACAAAACCTGGTATCAGTAGCCTATTATTACGAACTGCTCCATCGTTCTAGTAATCACATGTTCTGTTACGATATCCCAGTCATACATAGTTTAGTGTCTGTTTCTACACCACTCTAAATGATCCAGCCAGCCAAGCTGATCTCTTCAGAACAATCAGGAACCATTGAAATAAAGCAACCTGTATTATGTTAAGATCGGTAGGGATTGTGGACAAAACCTGATGACGTGCCGTGTGAAAGAGATTGACTGGCGTTTCACCACTGCTATGTGAGCTGGATTAGCCCAGTTTCACACAGGTCACTTGTGTATTGAATAAGTTAGATTCTTGGTTCATCAGATATACAGGTCGCGCAGGTAGGCAAATGAGACTGAAGCATTGGACAGTGTGGACAGATGGTCATTTTTCGTAGCAGGGTGTTCACGTAAACTGTGACAAATCAGTTCTTGGTAAATGCTTTATTCTGGCTGCATTCGATTCTTATTCATGGTGGTAGGAAACATACATTACTTCGTCACTTTCAAGCTCATTCACTATGTGGGCCTTCTGTAAATACTTTAGCCGGGAGGGAATTCCACCTGTCACGTTGGCAGACGGTGGATCCCAGTTAAGAATGGCTGGACAATAAAGGGTGTAATCGTTCGTTAGCATTGCCTTGGCATTCACATTTCAACGATGTAGCATAAAATTATGTAAGAACGCTCAAATGTACCGTGATCTCTGCTAATCTTGAAGTGTATACTCAATCCTATGCTTTTCTCTATAACATCCTGCTTCAATACAAGAGCGTACCACATTGTAGGTAGATCACTGGTGAAATTACAAGGTAAAATGTTTCACACTTCATGAATGCGTGAAATCGGGTTTAGGGAATCTCCCCGCAAACCGCACCTGCTTTCCCGCTAGCACCTCATCACAGGTGAGGTGGGAAAAATTCGAAGACGAGAATAAACTGAAAGCAGTAGAATACGGATTGAACAGAATAACTAAAAGACTCAACTTATAATGGCGGTGCATGATACATGCAAAACCCTATTTCGATGCTAAAAAAATCCTGGTTGGAATTTAAGTTTTCTTCAACAAAAGTTGTCAGCCGGTTTCTATGACCATATTTTTTGTTGAAACTGTTATTTATGCACCGATTCGTGAGTTAGAGCAATTGGAGAAAAGGTGTAAACCGTTAATTTAGAAATATCTCTGGTGCAGTCATATGTTAGGGGACATTCAACTACCACCACAATGATATAGCTGTTGTTATATCTAGTGGACATAACTTAAACCATTCCTGCTGGTCAAATAGCAGTTGACGCGTAAACTGAATCACAGTCAGTTAGAATCGTGGAAAAGTTCACGATATCATTGGATCGATCAGTCTGGATCCCCCACTCAGATGTACTCCAGTTTAGTGAAACACTACTGTGCCTTCCAAATTTCAGTTGTCAAATCGTGTAATCAACTTTGTACACGTTTTAGCGTTCTGGTCCGACATTAAAAGAGACGAAATCAGTGCGCGGCTAATCTCACTAACTACCTGGCTGTTTATGTTAATTCTGTGAAATAAGTCATTTTTATGTTGCCCCTGCTTCGACTTCAACACACCTTTAGATGACAAAAGCGGGTCTAGTGACATCTGGATAGCCAGTCGATAGAACATACTGCAAGCAATTTAGCCATACCATGTTCACATTTTTCAGGACTATTTCGTGGTTAAACTGTGCAGCCAAATAAATTAGTTGCACCCGTTCCCCCGGGAGAACTCTGGCTGAGACATTTAAAAATGGCCGTTGAACATAGGGACTGTTCAGCAGAATGGTGAAATTTTCAGCGTTTGGAAATTGAGTCAGCTCATGAGTCTGCCTGAATGCGGAACCTATGTACATATGTCTGTTTTACCCAGCTCGACCAAATATCAATACTCACGTAGTGCCAGTCAAAAAAATTATTCGTTCCAGAAAAGAATCCATACAAAAAACATAAAAGCTAACTGGACGTACTCATTTTTGCTTCCACTTGTGTAGAATATTTGCCAGCGGCATTGAACCTTCCCCGATAGGAACGATCGTATGCTACTAATCGTTATTTCGGACTTATGTTTCACTACTTAGCAAATTTCCGAGTAGTATACAAACTAAGACAAAATATACGACAAAACCTCCGCCAACCTCAACGGGATGCCCTGACACCAAATACATGAAAACAACCGAGTATTTTCCGTATTACTTTTATAAAATATTCCACTGAATGCTCTGCACAATGAGAGCTAACAACCATCCCCAACCACTTCAACATACAAGCAATAAGCAGTTCTAAGTACATCACGAGTAATCGCTTCCACATGTGGTATGTGTTTGATAGCCTCGATATCCTGACAGGCTCTTTTTGGTCAGATTTATGTTACTGAAATCACCTAAAAATCCAAACCCGCCTCAGTGGAGACTAAAATGATCGCAGTTTTCAATGCGGTTCACAGATGACAAACACAGCTACATTGTGAGGGAGTGACTTTTATGTCTCAGTTTCACAGATTCAGTTAGCCTCCTGGAGTGAGACCTAACGTCTTTGAAATTTATGGACCATAATACTGTCCTAGTGGTCCAATGAACAAATGAGAACCCACAGTGCTATACTACCTCCTTCTAATGACAGTCCTAGTAACCAGTACCAATATATTTCTCATACCAATTCGAATCGGTTCCCCGACATGGATGAAAACTCCTGTCAACGTGGGCTACAAGATGTGAGTCGTTATCTGAAAATTAGTCCATCCCGTTACAAACTCGGAACATTCCTACCCCGACAGAACACGGTGAGCTCCGATTAACTAATCTAGGTGACATATTACTGTATGTGGTTATCTTGTATACAAAGCGTTTAATCCACAAATCCCGCGTCACACTAATGTGGATTATTGACAAAAATCTTGATGGTTCTTGAACGTGCTGTGATCTTACGCCTCCGTTATAGGAACCGTCATTCCGTAAACCCACCGTTACCTTGTCCTTTAAACTGTCATGATTTCCATATACGAATGGCTTATCGAAGTAAGTCCAGCTCAGTTATGTCCACAACACGAAACGTGTTTAGGATTCACATAAGCACATACACCTACTGATGAGCAGTCGATTTGATCAATTCAATTCAGATAGACACTCTTTCTAGCAGGCTTAACTAAATCGGAGATTTCCACCTGTCTCGAAAGTCCAAACCACGAGGTTGTCGACTGGATTTGACAGACAGTAACTGTGTATCCAACTAGAACGATCGGGGCAACCTAATCATTGCTCATCCAGGTAACTGGATGAGCGCTCAAATTTGACAGTTCGGTCATGCCTGATGTGAAGTCAATGGTGCACTTGTCATGAAAGCGTGGTCGGAGTTCTAATCCGGGCCGTGATAACGATATGTACTACCGACGAGCTCTAATGAGAGAGAAGCTTGAGTCTGGGGACTTTTTTCGAATGAGGCTGGCTGTATAGTCCATCGCACTACGAAAGTTGTGATCAACTGTGAACGAAGCTATATATTTAATTGTAGAATTTTGCCGTTTTGAGTTGAACATTGTAGTCACCAAGCACATTTTCTTAACTTGGCACCAGTGGATATTCTAGCCTCAAGAAAGCGTTATTGACTTGCAGAGTAAATCTCGGTTTCTCGTCTTGGAGGGTGACAGTTTTCTGACGAACAGTTCACTGTTATTATGGAGCATTTACTGTTCATGAAAATCCGAGATACCATTTTACCGTTTAATTTTTCTAAAACTAGAATTAATCTCGGTACAAACGCTGTCCAGAATTGTTTCTAAAACCGATCATCTTGCCCAGTTGAGTCGATCGCATACACCCTGACAATCACTCTGATTTGAGGTTAGTTTTGAAACACCCCAGGTGATTACGGGGATGGGTAATTACGTCGGGTATATGGAATTCGCTAATATAGGTTGATTTCCACTGGAGCCATTGGACCATCTCGGTTTCTGGAGAGTATACGAGACCAGCGTGCTCCTGACTGTGTATTTGGCGGCTTGGAAAGAACACAGAGAAGAGAAAAGGAAGATATACATAAAGGTATTTACAAAATCGCAGTCTGTCTGGTCGCCCGACAACACTCCTAAGGAAGGCTACCCGAGGTGGTTGAAACGTAGAGTATTACAACTTGCTCGAAACGTTGTGTTAGTCCCAATCTGTCTATCAATAAAGGTATTTACTCTAGAAATATCTTGGGGCCTCAGCAAAAGATCAACTTAGAATATGAAATGACAAGTACCTGGTGGTTCACAAACTTCTCGGTGTTCGAAGGGCAATGTAGAGATGGGGTCAAGCACACGAATGTGCTAGCTGAAAACAAGATATTTCCCCAACGGAGTGAGCTATCGCGATATTTTTTCACCAAACGATGGCAACGGATCTACAAATTAGTGGAAGATTGCCTGAAACCTAACAGGTTCCCCGTCAAAACTGAGACATATTACGCTGTTCCCCAGCTTCGTCGCACCCCCTGTGAACTGCCACGTGACGTTTTATAGCCGAGTTGCCAAATTAATAACGTCCGTATGAAATTTTCCAGCTTTGTGGCCGTGTTACTGAGCCGAACCTGTGGACGTTGCCAACCAATAAGAACGAGTGACAGGACGCAAGCCAATCAAAGTCAAGGAAGTTATTTTTGTCTCATCTATATTGATTCGCATCAAAACATTATTGAGATTCAATCTGTCGTGTAGTGAATACACCGTTCTTGATGTCACCACTTGACTTCTTCTACATGGTGACAGAGGTGAAAGACCAGGATCTGCCAAAGATGACGTCCGTTGGAGGTCTGAGCATAGTACCACCAGCCCCACTGAAGCTGAACGAAGACGATGATCTTGCCAGTCGATGGAAGACATGGAAGCAGAAGTATGAGGACTTCCGTAAGCTATCTCGTTTGGCGACTACTGAGAAAGTATATCAACTCGCCATGTTTCGGCACGCAGTCGGAGACGAGGCAGTGAGACTGATGAATACATTTTCATTCGAGCCGGAAGAAGACGCCGGTGATTGGGAGGTGATGATAAGGAAGCTAGAACAGTTTTGCTTGGGCCAAATGAACGATACGTTTGAACGCTATAAATCTAACAGCCGCACACAGAGACCAAGCGAATCAATGAATCACTTCATTCAAGCGCTGACGTCCATGTCCGAGACATGCGGTTTTTGCAAATGTATGCAGGACAAGTTGATCAAAGATAGATTGATCATTGGGATGAACGATGCCAACATCACCAAACGTTTGCTGAAAGACCCGAAATTGAGTTTGAAGCAATGCATAGATAATTGCCGCAGTGAGGAGGCAGCCGACAAAAAGGCAGAAGCCCTCAGAACTCACTCGACAGAAGAAATCCACCGGATCAACGCAGAATACAACCGGAATCTAAAAAGGATGCTCCTTCTGCGGAAGACGTCATGGTGCGCTAAAGGAACAATGCCCGGCATGGAAGAGAAGGTGTGCAAAATGTGGAAAAGCCAACCACTTCGCGAACTGCTGCAAGAGCACTTCGATAAATTCCAACCGAGCACCATACTTCCCGACCATCAGTGCTGTGAAGATGGAAGAACAACATCCAGGAGTACGATCGGCGGAAATCGAACTCGATGGAAAAAGGATCAACTTCCAGTTGGATTCGGGAGCAGGTGTCAGTCTCGTTCCACGATCTTGCATTCCCACGGTGCCGCTGAGCGCCACGAACTTAACGCTTCGCATGTGGAACCGGACTGCTGTGAAACCTGCAGGAAAGTTTACAGCAACCCTCCGCAACCCAGCCAACGGAAAGCAGATCCAACAAGTGATTTTCGTGGTCGAGGAAGATTTCCTGCCACTTCTGAGAGTCGAGGCTATTGAAGCGCTCGATCTGGTAACGTTCCACTGTATCAATGCTATAACTACTGAATTATCACATATTTGCGAAAAGTATCAGGGCGTTTTTGATGGCTCCTTGGGAAGTTTCCCGGGCATTTGCAAGCTACCAATAGACCCAACCGTACGACCAATCGTGTTACCTATGCGTCGCCTACCGTTTGCGATAAAGGATAGTTTCGAAAAAGAGATTTCGCGTTTGGAGAATCTGGGAGTGATCAGGCGTGTGGAAGTACCTACTGACTGGGTAAGCCAAGTTACCGTTGTTACTAAAAAGTCTGGTGAATTGCGCGTCTGCATCGACCCAAAGCCACTGAATGCAGCTTTGAGGAGAGAACACTATAGACTTCCATTATTAGAGGATATTCTTCCGTGTTTAGCTGGCGCAGGTTACTTTACGAAGGTTGATTTATCAGCCGCTTTTTGGCACGTAAAACTTGATGAAGAATCCAGCTTTCTCACCACCTTTGGAACTCCGTTTGGTCGATACCGCTGGCTTCGACTTCCATTTGGTTTAAAAGTTTCGAGCGAAATTTTCCAAAAGCGCCTCATTCAATCCGTAGAGAACCTCACTGGTGTTGTGTGCATAGCGGATGACGTTTTGATACACGGTCGGACTAAGGCAGAGCACGACCAAAACTTAGAAAGATTCCTTGCTAGGTGCCAACAACTAGATATCAAGCTCAAAAAAGAAAAGATTGAATACTGCGCGACTGAAGTAATTTTTCATGGGCATTTATTAACAAAGGACGGACTCAAGCCAGATCCAGCTAAGGTAGAGGCGATTAGAGATATGCCGCCACCAACCGACGTGAAAGATGTATCGCGTTTCAACGGCATGATCAACTATCTGAGCAGATTCTTGCCTCGTTTAGCTCAAATAATGCAGCCTATTAGGCAACTTACACACAAAAACACTGTATGGACGTGGGGCGACCCACAGGAACAGGCGTGGCTGAAGGTGAAGCAACTGATCATGAAAGCACCAGTTTTACGCTATTACGACCCACGACTGCCGTTAGTCGTCCAGTGCGATAGCAGCCAGAGTGGTATCGGAGCTGTGTTGCTACAGAATGGACAACCTCTGGATTTTCGCAGCCGAAAAATGATCGATGCCGAGACCCGGTATGCACAAATCGAGAAAGAACTACTAGCAGTTGTGTTCGCCATGGAAAAGTTTAATGACTACACTTTTGGAAGGAAGACGACAGTTCAAACCGACCACAAACCGTTGACCACCATTGTTAATAAGCCGTTAGACAAGGCTCCGCGCCGTTTACAGTCTATGCTGGTACATCTACAGAAGTATGATTGTGATATAATTTACACCCCAGGAAAGGATATGGTACTAGCCGATACGTTATCGAGAGCACCCGTACCTACATGCGAAGACAAAGGGGCAGAATTCGATCAGGTCCATCTCACACTGGCCGAACCAGACGAGCGGATGTCACGAATACGTGAAACCTTCGCAGAGGACGAAGAAATGCAAAAACTCATGCAACAAATCCGAGAAGGTTGGCCGGATAATACCCGATCTGTGGAAGAAATAATCCGCCCGTACTTCAAGGTTCGAGATGAGTTGACTACAGAAGACGGACTGATTTTCCGTGGGAACCGCCTTGTGATCCCCAGACCGGCAAGGAGAGCAACACTGCAGGAACTACACCGTTCCCATTTGGGCATCAACGGATGCATAAGGCGTGGGAAGGAAACTGTTTACTGGCCTGGGAGTACGAGTCAAGTTAAAGATTTCGTGTCCAACTGCGATGTCTGTAATCAACACGGTAGTCGTCAACCGAAGGAACCTATGCACCGTCGCACCGTACTACATCGACCATGGCAACATGTGGCAGCTGATTTGTTTTCACATGCAGATAAGACGTACCTCCTAGTCACCGACTACTTGAGCGATTTCTTCGAAGTCGAAAAGCTTAACACAACCTCATCGGAAGAAGTGATCAACAAACTGAAAAGTCATTTCGCACGATACGGGATTCCAGAACGCGTCAGATCAGATGGTGGTCCACAGTTCGCATCTCATCAATTTGCAGACTTCGCTAATAAATGGCGTTTTGCACACGAGATTTCCAGTCCTTATCACAGTCAGTCTAATGGAAAAGCAGAATCAACAGTCAAAGAAGCAAAGAAAATAATGAAGAAATGCCTTGCAGCCAAAGAAGATTCGTACTTGGCCCTGCTAGAGCACAGAAACACACCGTCTGCCGATATAGAACTGAGTCCCGTACAGAGACTTTTCGGGCGAAGAACGAAAACCAGAATACCTTTGGTTGAAAACGCTTTAGATCCACATCAAACCCCATGGACGGTAACACGACAACGTTTGAACAAACGCATGGAAAGGGAAGCACTGATATACGACAGAGGATCGCGGGAATTACCACAACTGGCAGAAGGTGATTCAGTTTGTATACAACCACTTGGGGCAAGAACAAACACCTGGCAAAAAGGAACAGTTGTTAGAGGAGCAGGCGAACGATCGTACGAAGTACTAAGTACTAATCAAGGACTACTGCGAAGAAACAGGGTGCACTTGCGTGAAGGATCGACGTCGACACTGGATAATAGTTCTAGTCTAATCGAGAACAATCGGGAACATGAATTCGTATTGAGAAACCGGAAGATCCCCAAAGTTATTTAAAAAACAACGGAGGATGTGGACGGTGCCAACCAATAAGAACGAGTGACAGGACGCAAGCCAATCAAAGTCAAGGAAGTTATTTTCGTATCATACATATTGATTCGCATTAAGACATTATTGAGATTCAATCTGTCGTGTAGTGAATACACCGTTCTTGATATCACCACTTGACTTCTTCTACAGAACCCACCTCACGTTAGTATGTATTTTGCTAACATTTTAGTCATAAACTGATGCCATGTTGATGGTAAATTGATGCATTATTGAGATCAAAGTGGACATCTCATTCAAAACTGTTGTATAGATTTAACTTCTCTGTCCTCTTAAAGTCAAGTCCTTGAGCAACTGGGACTGGACGAACGGTCATGCTGGAACCGGATCACACTTCCAAGCCATGATTAGGAGGACGTGTCGTTTTAAGCCAGATAGCTTCAAATACCACAACCATACGCAGTGGAAAAGATGTATCAAATACCATTTGATGGAAGTGGCCACAACTTCTTCAAATACACCGGCCTTCATTGTCACACAATGTCATTAATCTTTTGCCCAAAGTGAATAATGTTTGTGAACGAAACGCTTTGGTAACAACCCTACTGTATTCTACTATACGCTAACCGAAACGGCACTTTAGTGGGACAGTGATTGGCAGCATGATTGCTCAAATTCCGCAATTCACTTAGAGCTGATGTAACTAACTTAGAACATGAATCTGTCAACTGCCGCTAGGTGTACGACGTTCAACGCAGAGAAAAAAATCTAGATGCTGGAAACCAACACACAACGACATTCTCCCTGGACTTGATGATAGCACACGCTGCACAGCAGTCTCAGGGATTGTTTTACATTCCAAATTAAGATCACTTTGAGTTCCTCAGTTCTTTATTAACGTCTCCAGGATACCACGTGTCTGAGGTAGCTCTATAGAGAAATATTCAACGCAGCAATATCTAGTGACCTTCAAGGCCTCTCATTTAATCCACCTCAGTCGATCTGTTATCACCCGACTGATTCATCCAGACATGCACGCATATAGTGTTTAATGCGGTACTGCATCATCCAATGGCTCATCCAACCGATCAGTATAGTTGTATCTAGCCACTTTTTGGTTCAACTGCAAGACAAACTTTCGGCAGGACATTCTTTTTGCCCAAACCAGCGAATGTGGTCCAATAGAAACATCTTCAGTTTGTCAAACGTGAGCTTCTCTGGTAGCTCCGGGAAAGCCAGATTCTTCAGCAGTGAGAAATAGGGCTGGCTGGTTCTGTTTCTTCAGTCCTGAATGAACTGTATTTCTAATACTAACCTCGGTGCAGTAGAATACCAAGAGCTGTAGACACAGTTAGCACTTCATTCTGGGCCACATGCACTTCCATAGGTGGCAATACGTAATGCAAGCAGTTAATGAATGCCAGACAGATAGGTGTCAGTCAGTCTGAGTTCACCTAGTTTTTGAGTCGCTCTCCTGTTTAACGGTTGTCAGACCAACGGCAACAAATAGTCAGAGCACTCTTGTGTCGTTTAAACCAGTGGACAAGTGCCTATGAAGTGCGGCCGTCCACAAACCGTTAACTCGAATCTCACGATCATCGCCAATACCGTCCTCTTCAATGAGTTTAACATCCAGTTTCTGTTGTTGTTCGGATGACATACAATAAACAGGCTTGTAGACATGAGTAAACAAGTTGGATTCGACCAGTCTATTATCTTTACTAGATTAAGCCCCACTCACCACGAATGTCGCGCTGTCGCACAAACATCTATACAGGCAAATGGTGATGACTGCTTCTTGGATGAGTTTGGGTCGTGATATCGTTCACGTCTAGCTAAAATTGGATGCTGGTGATAGCCAGCTCACGAGTAGCATATGGGCAACCGACAATTACCGCTCTCGTTGACTGCACCAACGGCGCGGAATCCGAGGGCTACCGACCAGGCTGATGAGTCGCACTCAGTCTGCCCGTCAAAGCCACCCTGAAAAAGATGGTCACTTAAAGATATCAAGTGGGTTTTGGCAGATAGCTGATAATAGATCTTGTCCGCTGTATCATCGGCGTAACAATTCATGTCTGATCGTTGAGTTACGCATAGCCCGGAAAGTATTGTTTTCATTCATGATTTTTTTCCAACCAGGGCAGAGCCAACACAATGCTAGCGAAGCAAGGTCACTGCTGTAAGATATCTGAATGTGCATGGGTTGCAGTTTAACATCAGTTCATTGGGAACGCGGTGTACATAAAATTGCTTGTTTTCTAACACATCGACCACAAACGTACTAACGCCGCGTGACTCGAGAACATTCACACGGACTGATTCCGCCAGTTGATCGGTTCTTAACAAAGCACGACAACGACCATACGACCGAAGCAGAATGAGAAGACTGACTCAGATGGTTTTGCCCGCAAGATCCAGCCGAAACTCCAAATAAGCTACCACGTAGATAACGCAGGTGTCTAATTAGGTAAATTACGACTGCCACCAAGGTTGTGATAACGGTTACTTTTGGCCGTCATTGGGCAAAACCTACCTGAACGAAAACGGATACAACCTCTGGCACAACAGAGATCCATTTTCGAACCTTCGACTAGCAGAAATTCCAGAGTTTAGTTTCGGATCATCTTAAATGTGTTACCTATTACCAGCAAATGACGAATCCAGACAACTGATCACCACGCACTAATGGTGTCTAGATGTCGTTGCTACTTAAAAACTACATTCACTGAATACATACACCCCCGTTTCAACAAAGTATATCCAAAATATCACGCCGCTGGACTTCTGAAGCTGACCAGGTATGAGGCTTCTCGTAATGAAGTTTGTGAAGTTTGTACATTGGCTTCCATGAAAAACGCATTGCCGGTACGAACCTCTAGCATGATCAGCGCAAACTGAATCCGACAGCTCCAACGTACGCCAATGGGATAGCGCAGCTTGCCTGTGTGATCTGCATCCAAACAAACCCAATATGCGACGTGCGCTTATTAAAAATTATACACGACAACACATTTTCGCAAAATTGTTATCCGTCTATTTTACATTCGGAGTGCAACTAAAACACTGTAAACAAGGGGGCAATAACCATCACACCTATTACACTTTCCTTTAGAAGAGGTTCTTTTAAACATGACAGGCAAACACTGTCTGCGCTGATGATCATTCCATCACAAACAGTCATCTCGGTAACAACGTTGTGTCATGAAAGTGTGCCTCTTTGCAATAATCTTGGGGTGTTGGATAACACACCTTCATTTATCGATACGACAGTACGACGTCAAATTGAAAAACAATCTACCCAGTGAGGTAATCACGGTGCGCAGTGTCAATTACGTCAATCTCTGACCACAGCGAACTAACTAGAACTATTTTAACGGTCGAATAGTGATCTGACCGTAGTCCAAGAGACAAACCGACACAAACCAACTACTGTGCTACTGGTAATCAAAAGCTGCACATCTAGTGCGAACCATGTGATACTCAAGGGGTTGAACACATAGTGGCGAACACCATAGGCATCACTGATTTGAACAATCAACATGACATGAATAAAGCTGCCCTCTGAAGCTAACCAGTCTCCCAACGGCTGGAGTCGGCTAAACACTAAAATCTGATTCACACCGCCGGCACAGTCGCAGGTGTCTCAAGACCACACCACCGATGTAACCAATAACGTGATTAATCAGCCACGTAAAACCAAGTTCTCACTTGCCTTCCACATCTCCGATAACCAGATGAAACGAACTCAATCACACCGTCTTGTCTATCGACAGGTGGGTCAATTATTGGTCCTGAGTTGTTAGTCTCTACCACGACACACACCATGGGATATCCTCCGTTTTCAGCCCACAAAACGACGCCCCAGTCAGGTCACCATAACCACCGTCATCCGCGATTGACTCTGAGAGGCAAACCCTGCCTCGAGTGATCACTGTCTCCCAAATTCACGTTGAACCTCTCCCAAAGACACGCGACAACGACTTAAAAAACCTTTATAAACGCACTGGATGCACCGTTACGGACATATAATTGCGATCACTATGGCTGCACAGGAGAAAGTGACGGTGAAACACTGGTGGTGGCTGGCACACGTGTCCAATAGGAGTGAGGGCGCACATCTTGCTGGACAGTACCCATAAGCTAAATATCATAGTGGGAACATTCTGAGGGATGTTGTACAGTGTATAACAGTTTAACAGATACGACTGACCACCCGCTGATTTGTTTGATGACAGTATAACCCCTAATACAAGTGGCGCTATTCACAATCACCTCGAAACCTAACATCCACAGAACAAGTCCGAACTCGAAGATCGGTTGTACTCCAAACGTAAACAAGATTGATAGGCGCAGAAAAAAACCACAAACGTCTCAACTATGTGTTTTTGAATATGACAATGTAAATACCGTTAAAAACTCAAGACACTGGACAATATGGCGACAGTAGAACTCCGCCGGTATCATCAACCAGATCGGATTCCATAACACAACATCCGTAACGTACAGTAAGCAACTCTCACAAAAGATTTCCAAGAGTATGCAGTGTTACTGTTGGATGAACAAGTAACCCACCTAGCCCATCAGAACTCAGTATGCCCACTATGGAGGAAACTTGTTCGACTAGCATTTCCTATGGAAGCTGTTGGAAGGAGATGTAAAACACTGGTGAGGAGTTTTTGCCACGATAATCCCTTATTCGTCCTTCATCAACTTAATACGATGCAAATTCTGGCACAAAGCACACCGCGAACAACAGCATGCTCCCCCAGTACGTCGACTGATCACATCAGCAACATCCAGAGGCACTATGCCATGACACTGAGAGCAACGAAGTTTTAGAAACAGACTTTCACGTGGCATGCTCTCGCGACATGGTACACATTGACATTCAATAAATCGATTGCGTAGCAAGCTTTCTTATCTGACCGACCGTTCATGCTGAAGGATTGAGGGAGAATAGTTTATGAACAATACATCGCTATATTTAATTAATATACATACACTTTGGCCGTATTCACACGACACGAGTGGCTACGCAAAGCCACAATTGGATAGGTTTCGATGCTAAGTTTCTCAAGTAGAATACGTTGCCAAACCGCATGAAGAACCACGGAATTTGCGGTGACGTCGTTCACCTAGGTCATGCAGGTGAAACCCTGCTAAGTACACAAGGGCAACAGTAGCTGTTGCAGCATATATGTGGCAGCTCACGATGCTTGGGGTGGCTGCTGGTAGTCCATAGAGCTGTTTCCACTTGGATCTAGTAGACAGTTATCATTCCAGTAAAGTTCATAACCACCACGCTGATACGATTGGAACAACGAGAACAGTGCGAAGTTATCGCACAGAAGATGGATTACTGAAATCACCAAATTTAAGATTAACTGATGGACCTTGAATGCAGCAAGCGCTGCATTCTTCAGGTTGATTACATCATTTTTCAGAGTTCTCTGAACATACTGAAAACTAACGAATTCCATCTGATGAACCTGCGGTCAGTGATGGGTAGTGTTATAAGACCTGTAAGCGAATTTTATCCATCAAACATGGCATGTAGCCAAGCCACGGCACAATGCAATGTACAAGATAAATTAATCAACGCAACACGCTTGTAGTCAAACAATATGTGGGAAAAACTGCAAAGACATTATGCTGTCAAAGTTTGGATGAATCACCCTCTACAGAACGACTCCGGAACCAGCCGACTGTGAGAAAATCGGCTTCACATGTGATATTGCGACCAGGCGGTACGTGCACACTAGAAAACGTTGACAGAGCAAACAGAGAACTTCAAAACACCTCACTGTCAACCTATTGGACGTTTACTTTGAGCGGCTATCCTTATGGTGAGGAAAGGAAGAAAAAACAAAGTCACTCACTCAAACCAAACCCCACGCTCCCACCTATACGCTAAACACTCACGTACTGATGATGTCACCTCGTTTGGTGATGAAACGTTTTCAACCGAAATACCAAGCTCGATGAACATCGTAACAAAACAATCGTTAACTTGAGCTACGGACAACAGCACCACTGTTTTCAACCATCAGAAACCTGCCGAGTTATCAAAAGGATTCACAATTCCGATAGGATTCCTCCAGCTGTTCACGTGGGGATAACTCAGTCCAACACAGTCTCGACACGGTTTTGTGGTTTAACTGGGAAGGCACTTGCCGCGTTTTGGCAGGCTGTTTCTGTAGCTGGTCTCTGTCCATCCAAAACCCCGAATTTTCACCAGTTAATCTCTTCTAATATACAAACACCCTCAACATAGTTCATCTATCGTCAGTCACTGAGTGTCGTACAGATCCCACGATGAAAAAGTTTACGATCATCCACTTTCTCAGCCGCCTAGCCGTTATCACCAAACTAACAATGACCGCGTTTGCAACAGACGGAAAACTCATTAAGAACATACGGAACCTCCTTTGAAATGCATTTACAAAAACTGAACTATGCAGAAAATAGGAAACATACCCTCATCAAGTTTGCACACATATTCATTCGACAAAGTGATTCTGTGGACGAGTATTTTGTTTCTGCACTTCGATATATCCAATAAGGATGCCTCAAACGAGAAAATGTTGCAACTCACGTTCCACCTTAAGCATTTTAAGCCATCCATCAGTTCGGCTGTTGAGGGCTACACTTCGGTGTGTTCATATACTTGGCAAGCTAGTGAACCTCACAAGTTGCGTGTGGGTTTGGGATAAGGACTGCAAACCGGCCAGCCAAAAACCCCAATCTACTGAAGAAATAGCAACGTCCCGAAGATGCCCGACGCACGAATCCTCACGTCATGGTTTCCATCACTGACAAATACGGCTAGCTCATCCACCCAAAGTGCACGCCGGACGAAACACATCCTCTTGCCGGAACTCATGCCTGGATTTTCCACGGCAATGGTTTCCTCATTACTGAGGCCTAATAATAACAACTCTCAGCTTATCGCTTATTCTTCCGAACCGCATGAAAAACGCAGAACCAACAATGTTCCTTCTCAAAATACTGTCAGAAGTCCGGGGAGAAGAGGAAAGCTACACAAATGCAGACAGAACGTTATGAACAAGCAGTATTTCTGGGTAAGTCTACTGCGTGAAGCTCCAGTGGTAATTTCAACATGCCTTCACCAAATCATTGAGGATTCACGTGATACAGACACAATAGCACAAACTGCCAATGTGGTTTGGTGACAACCCCACCGACAGCAGAGCTGTGAGCGTTTTTATTATCTAAAACTGTGGACGTCGTTGAACGGGTTACACTGAATGATGAACAATTCCTCAATCACTCCACCACACAAAATATCCGTGACCGTTGTTACGTCAAGCGGGCCAACGATGTCATCTCTCATTAGGACAGTGACTTTATTCATACCCAACTTTATTCGGTTGTGGCACCTGTTTCACACGTTATGTAGTCTGAACAAATCAGCCCGTAGCCTTGATCAAAGGTCCAACGGAAACAGCAGTCTCAGGCGCTGGGTGAAAGGTATCAGGGCGTAATCGCTAAAACTTCCCCTAACAGCTGCCTCCAAAAGCAATGGAAATTTGACTCCGTCGCAGTTGACTTTCTGATTTTCACCCGTCGCTTTTCAAAACACAGATGTTTCATTGTAGTTGTAATATTCGGAAGCATCTTATGTTCAACATAGTAGTTCCACTCCAAAATTGTGTGCCCAGTTTAAAACGAACACAAACATCGGAACCAAAATCAACACTAGCCAACCTTCATTTCTTTTCAACACCCGGGTTGAGAACTGATCACATGGGAATGACGTTCAGTTAGAATCAACCTAAACCTGAATACTCCCAGACATTTCCAATATCACTGCAACCATTTACGTGGTCGCTTGGCAGTATGTCGACGTGTGTAAACGTGACATCGCCTCAGAACGGCATTTCAAAATGCCTCCCATTTCGTACTAAACAGGAACGAGAAGGAAGCGCATCTCCTCGCAGGATATTCCAACGTCCTGGAAGTGTTATAGAGGGACGGAAGTTTTTTCGTTCCTGAGCCCGCGTTGTTTTCACAAACAGTGGATTACCCAAGAATAGTTGAGCGCCGGTTGAAAGTTTCCCCACCGAAAACAAGATATGTAGTCAAGTTAACCGTCCACGGAAAACTCGGGAAACTATCATAGCCACCTGTCTGCAAGAAGCCTACATTTCTACTATGGTAGCCACATCGTAGTACGAGAGCTTACAGGAGGTATCCGGCCGTCAGAATCAAAAGAACAGCTAGATATCGCCATTACCATTCGTCCTGATCGAAACGCCACTCTTCAGCTACTTTCCTCGAGTAAAAAACGGTGATCCTGTTTTGGGATACCTGGTGACCCAGAAGCTCAATGTTGGTCTCACTTGTTTCGTACTCGATGAGATTTACTCTGATGTCATGTTAGATCAATCGTACTATTAGAGTGCGAGGGATGATAGGTTGGGAGGTTCGCGATCATACAGATCGCTGGCAGAATCACCCTCTCACATGGTCAGTGGCTAGCTTCTATCCACAGACTGGTTGACCCTTCATTTTTATGACACAACTGTTTTTCTTCGTCTTTCTTCTGCACTATGCATTTTACACTTATTTATTAGGCTGCTCCTTCATAGACCACCGCCAGGATCGGCGGCAGCCCGACCCCGCGTATACCGCACAGAGCTGGGAATGATGATGGTACTGAAGCATCGACATTATGTGACGGTCCACCCCAATAGGCTTTCTGACCAAATCCGTTTTGATAACATTAGTATACTATGGTATCCAAAACATGTTGGGACAATATGGAGCAGTGGCCCAGGTAAACAGGCGTGTGCCAGGATGTATATCGAGCGTTCGCTAACCTGACCCAGTTTGACTGTTTGCTGATGTAAGACCCCGCATACGATTAGGAACTTAGTGAAGTGTGTCTGCTTTCACTATCTGTTTTAATGTGTCTGTATTAGCCACTTCACTTAGACTATGGTAGAGGCACTGATAGAACAATATCACAGGAATCCTACGATTATCTCAAACATCTCAGCATCAAGTCGTCTACAAATGATATATAGAAATCATAAACTGGAGAAGATATAGGAGTGCACATCTCAACTCCGTATGAGTTTGTGACAAAAATGTGATCTGAAAAAAACTGAGTTCACTGTTGTTTCAGTCTAACTTATCTGGCATTTCTGACCAAGGAAGTATGGTCGCACTAATATCATGCAAACAAAAGGTTATCAAACTGTTCACGTAAAGGACCGTGAAAACAAAATACATTTCTAACAGTGGGTTGCTGCCAAACTCTACACCAAATTGATGAACAGCCACTCAAGCTAGAATTAGTTAACAGTGTGTTCATGGGATGTCAAACAGTATGCATTATTGTGCGTTGAATATCATGATAGAACTGGCCGTTGCAAGAGAAGAGAGCCAATTAGTCAGTAGAGAATTGCAAGCTTGGCCTTTTTTCGATCGACGCGACTGATACCGGATGGCGACTATCCTGGTGCAATTGCAATCAGCAGTCAGTCGCTTGAAATGTGAGACTCAGCGAAGTGCGTCAGTGTGTCACCATTGCTACCCGACCAATCAAGAACACGTTGCGAAAGCCGGTAAAGACACGGGTGCACCGAGCGTATCAGTCGGCCTAACCCACTCGTCAATTTCTATGGGCAGAGGGAACACTTCTCCTTCTATCAGGCCAACAATTGGCAGGGTACTCAGCCCAATCAAACATAAGTTTGTTGTGAGTGGGCGATCCATCGTGAATGGGTTCGAAAAATACAACACTGCGCGTTTCGCCGGAGAAGACGCACTATTCGAGTGACGTACCGAGACAACAGAGCTACATAATGCCAGGTGCGTAATCGTGTATCACGCGGCTGCATACACTTATTTTTTGGGTAGTATCGATGGTAATCAGCTTAACTTATGCGATAGCCAAAACCGTTTAGTAGGTATTGACGAGCAACACGACTTCGATATAGATTTGATGCGCTCTGATTCTTTTCACAGAAACTCGGAGGAAACTTGCGCCAGTGGGTATGTTACACCCACAGCTGCACCGGGATTTCCAACGATTTTGTCAGTTGGTAGCGACTGTCGTGATGGAGTCGTGGGGCACCGCGGAAAAACCCACTGAGTGTAAAAGAACAACTGAACCGCGTCTGTGGCTTGAAGAGTTCGCTCAATGTGAGACCGACTTTCAGCGTGTGTCTCTGCTTATGCGTCAGTCCGCCATTCGGCAGTTCAGTTTACTCCCAGGTAGGTGTGAGCGCACCAGTAGCTGATTGATTCGCTTTTTCGATGTGAAGTTTTGATGCAAATTCTTGTTTTTGGGATCTGATGCGGAATACAGTGTCACAATCATAGTCAACAACAATGCCCGTGTGTTGAATGCATTGTTCACAAAGACATGATCTGCCGTGAATAGAGCAGACAGAACACTCGCAGTACATGATCGACACTCGAGCGGATTTCGCTGCATCTCAACTGATGTTTACTGCTGATGGGTTAACTGTACGGATTTCCAGATCATGAAACAACTGCAGAGAGGTTTGAGTATAGAACCAGTTCGGCTGCTACTACGGTAGCGACAGCGTCATGAGCAGTTTATTTTGTATGTACAAAATAGGGTGGCGGCGTCTGACTGTATTGGTCTGTGCGCACTGTGGCAAACATTTGTTTCGAGTTGAAAACAGGACACGAAATGACTTGGACCAATCGTATGCTGTTGAAACCCAAGGAAAATCTAGTTATCTTTCACCCTCACAGGAGATCTGGAGCAGTATTATTTGGGGACTACGTGTACAGTATGGACTCATTGATCGCCCTTTATTTCAGGTAAGCGCGATAGCCGTTGACTCAGACTTCGGAATACGCGTTATACAGTTACGTTCGTTAATTACATCTTATTTCACAAAAGCCACCACCTTGTGGAAGTCAAATTCCTCAGATGTACAGGTTACTTAAAGGGCGAAAATCTAGTATTCCAACAGTGCATATGTTAGTCATATTCAGCCCTCCATATTCTAACCTGGCCGAATGGTTGGTAGAATAATTTGAAACGCTACGAGGCTGCCTGGAAGAGTTTCGAGCTACCTGGGCTGTTGGAAGAAATTGGCATGTCTAAAAAATATGGTTTTATTGAACACTCCAACCTTGTACACAGACGAAAGAACCCATCAGTTTTCACCTATCCAGATGAGGCAGAGATTGTAACCCCAAAACTTAAACAACTATTTTTGGTGTGTACATCTTACGTAAGCAATGCTGGTCATCGGATTGATGCTGTCGCGACGGGCAATCCACCTGATCCGGTCGCTAAACCGAAAAGTAACACAGCAGACGAACTGGTCAGTTTTGTCCTCAACAGAAGGTATGCTGATGATATATTTTTGGCTAAAAATAATCAGATGTAGGTAACAGATTTGTTAGACCGAATAAACCGTTTACATCGAAACACTTCAGTTTAAAGAGCGCTAACATTATCAAGCGAACGGATTAACCCATTCACCGTACAGCTAACCCATCAGCAGTAAACATCAGTTGAGATGTAATGAAATCCGCCCGATTGTTTGCACTTATCAGCTTCACATCAGAAAAACGGGTATTTCGGAAACTTAGGGTCTGATCATAAAATCGTTTCCGACAAAGTAATGCGAGTTGGTTGTCAGTACTTGTATGTTCTGAACAGTTCATTTAACTTACGGTAACCATGGTGTGTCCGTTTTGCGAAGTCCGGTGCACTTGTGTCCGTCTATCTCCTGTGCAACTAAATGGTTCGCCTTGTCTACCGAACTAGACATTTCAGTAAATGTGGAGAATTAATTGTACTATTTTGTATTCGGGGTGATAACTAGACTGTTTCTTTAAGTAGACAGCGATTCAACCAGTTGTCAGAGGAAAGACTGTTATCAAGCTGACACTGCTGAAATTTCACACAGAATTGGCAAATCTTGACATTGCAGAAGACTTAGGCAACCGATCGACGTCAACTCTGCAAAATTTATTCCCAATTAAGTTGGTGTTCAGAGTTGCGACCCTGTAAATGTGGAAAGTGCAACCAAACGTACTGTATTGCACTGTATATGACTATTCTTAGCTATAATGTACAAAATGTCGCCACACTAAACCTTGAACAACTTCGTAGAGAAAGTAGTTTTAGGCGGAGGTGTATGTGGTGACCGCGGGTTGTGGGCTAACAGTGCACGGACGGCAACACGTCGTAGGCTGTAAAGACACGGGTAAACCCAATCGGAAATATCCTAATTATTCTGCTGCTTTTACTCCGACATCCGTCGAGCAGACCAGCCCTCTGTGACTCAAACACCAGAAAGGTGTTACAAGATTACCACTTGTTTACCTGAATTGTCATAATCAAATGTTTTATGTATTGCTGCTCACGAAAGTGCATACAGCCCAGAATATAATGAGGTCGTAACCCGTACCGCACCTCCCGGTCTTCTGTTCCGATTGGGCCCAGCATCTTAAAACCTCGATTTGCTGGCACGCGACTGGACTAGAAAATATCGGCTAGAGAAAATTCATCTTGACAGCAAATGGGCGCCATTATCGGACTACCATGAAACTGCAAATCTACTCGACTCACACGAGTGTAGAAGGAAGGGAAGCAAATTTTGAACATTCCGCCGTCGGAAAATCAGGATCAAATGCGATGTTTAGAAGTGATTGATATTTTCACCTTCACACCTTAGTTTGTTCGTAATGAGCGAGTATCCCGATAATTCGTATGTCATGTCACATGCATGAAGTTGCTGTTACTTGCATAGTTGAGCGCGATTGCGAATAGTCCAGTCTGGCTGTTCCTTCTAATGTATTAAACAATTGCAGCCTACTAGCTACCTTGAATTATTAGAGACAGTACATTGCAAAAACTAGCGCTTTTATACACTAGTGTATCCCCGCTTACTCTGTCTAGCTGATCAAACTCCAGTCTGCCGTTCCAGCCTGAAGTGCGATTCCAAGTCTGACGAATTACGCGACCAGGGAAACTGTGCTTGGCGGCGTCAAGAAATTCCACAAGCAATATCCTATTATACGAAGGCGGTTTTCCATGCTGCCAGTTCAGAAAGGCGAGCGCTAGCATTTTTGAACCGGTCATGTGTGTTGGCACATGTTGGAGTCCATCAAGCAGTACTGGAAGATACTGCATATGCACAGACGGAATTCTTCGAGACTCGGAACGTAATCCGTGGAATATCAGAATTACGACACGTCAGTCTGCTTATCGATCGAGGTGTGGAACGATGTAGTTCATTATCAAAAGCGGCTCAGTCAGCAGTTGAACTGAGTGGACGAAATGGTGAACAGAACCCATTGTTGTATGTTAATCATCCCGATCCGCCGACCCGTGTTCCTGAAGGATTGGTCACCAGTGGGGATCAACGTTCAGGATGTCAGCATCGATCAAGGATGAGTGGGGATAGCACACAGCCGATTCACGCTGAACCGGCATACCAAATACTTTACAATGACAACAAAGCCGAACGGCATCTGGTCGCAAACAGAGACCTTCTCCCCGGTAGGTTCGTTGTTTCCCGTCACTGTAGTACCCATTGATATGTTTGATTTGATAACGTAACTCGAATAGTGGACAAGTGGGTATGCGCTCGACCCCTGTCGACTAAATGCAGCCGCAACAAGCATCAGATTAAAAGAACGCAGTAGGGTTTGGAAAAAAGTCGCATATTTCTAGCAATGTCCAATCTGGGACCAACGACAGCAATCAAGAGCAGAAAGAAAAGAAGCGCGAAGTGGACTCCAGTCCAATTGGTGGCATTCAAAAGCGCGCCAAGCTAAAAGTGCGTAGAATCTTTGAGTGCGTTAAACAACGCCGGTGAAGGTCGAAGTTGAACGACCTTGAAGAATAAAGTTATAGATGAGTTAGGACAAGAGCAAACGTTTTCTGCGTGCACTTAGTTGCAAGACGACAGAAAGCGACACTATGTTCGTCTCAGGCCTCTTATACCAGACACACAGAATCGCGTACGGGTCAGACGAGTAAGAAAACACGGTTGCAACCAGGATCCTTGGAGAAGCCACACGGTCCCTGGTCACGACACACACAGCTGGACAAATATGAGTAAAGCGTTCAGTATAAATTCATCCTGAAAAGAACAGCGTTTTAGTCTTAAGACTATTCCGACTTTCGTAAAAGACTGCATCGGTCGATACGAACACTATCAATTTGAAACATCCAGTCAGCCTAAATAACTAATATAAACGGTAGGTGTTCATGCAGGTCACACCGTTAACAGTGGTTCGTCCTTTCCAGTCGATCAGCTAGTCGGTCGGACGGAATGAGTCCCTGCCACTGCTATCTAAGTGGCAGTGCATGGACTGATTCACCACTACCTTTCTCCATATGAATGTCCGCGCTGTGATCGAGTTTCTATGGAGATTTTTCTGTTTGTTATTCCATTGCTCATCATCCGCTGTTCCACATCCTCATCAATCGGTAAATGTTGATATTTGAACGTCCGTATGCTTAAACAGGCGAAATTACCCTGAATGGAGAGAGGAGTAGTGATTGGTCGAATGTGCGATGTTCAGTGATTGCTACCGAGAGGTAAATAACAACAATAATGAATTTGTATTACCTACAAATAATGTGGCGGATTGCGTGAATTAGTGAGACCCAATTGCGAAATATCCCGGCTTACGGCTGGATCCGAACAAGCTGAGCAACGAAGCCACATCGGGAGCTCAGAGGTTTTCACACCTGGACTCATTTACGCGCTCTCCAGCGGCTTGTTTGCCACAGCAGGATCGTATAGTGGATTTCCTACAATAAAATGGATTGGGAGGTTAATTGAGTCCAAATGTGAAAAATTTTGATCTCTTGGCGTGGCTTCGTTGCTCAGCGGGTCGGTGGCTTGCCGCGTTTGGGCATGCGGTTTCTGTCGGTCGTTCGGCTCCGGCCGAAGCCCGGATTTTTCGCAATTGCATCTCATCTAAATAGTTACCTTCTTCCACCCCGAATGACCGGTTAGAAAAGTATGGAGTAGGTAAAGTTTCCCCTTCATGTATCCGGTTCAGCCCAGTGTATTTCACACAAATAAAGCCATCATTCGACATAACTTACAGGTGTTTGCTCTCTAGCCGGTGATTCACTCTACCCGTCTGTTTCAGGAGAGCTGGTTCTCATCGAGCGACCAGTTGTTCGTCGGCTCTATCCCAACCTCCTGGAAATGAATTGCTACCAGTGCTTCCGTCGCTCATACAACCTGTATCCCTGTCGTGGATGTTCAGAGGTAAATTTAGATACACCTGTTGCACGTCTAAACGCAACCCATTATATTTGGGTAATGTTATGTATTAGACCAAAGTTTCATGCTGGTCAGTTTGGACAGGCGTGTGTAACAACCGACTCGTTAAAAAATGTCTGCAACGAAACGCAGGTACAATTTTTGAGAATGGTACGATCCGCGACTTAGGAATCCGTTGGGTCCGAAATTCTAAAAAGAATTTAATGTAGTCAAGATGTCTGGATTTCGCAAGCGAATAATGCATAATTTTCTCATGTTACAGGAATCTACTGTTAGCTGTAATGTGGGATGTTCTTAACTCACTTACTGAACGGTAATTACATCCTAACTGATGTTTCCGGATTTTGTTGACCACAGATCGGTTTCTGCTCACGAGCTTGCGAACAGGTCGCCTGGGAGACGCCCACTTCTCCGTCAAACAATGAACGTATCGGTTTGTGCCATCGGTTCGAATGCGGTCAGCTTGCACGATTTCCAAAATTGGACTTAGCAGGTTGGAGCTGGTTGGAGAGGCAAAATATTGCCGTGTTGGAGGATTACCAAGCTCTTCTTTTCAAATCTCCCGGTATGACTGAGCGAACTTACGGCACAGATGTTTGTTGGCTCGCATACGCATCTATTGCTCAAATCCAACCTCGAGAACTTCTATCTCTAGCGCAGGTAAATTTCGATTTGTTTTCCGGTGTTTACATTATGTATTTCCCAACTTCGATTGAATAACGCGTACATTTTGAGATTCTCACTGACAGTTTGTTCTTAATATAATTGCATGGGTTCCAGGTGTAACGTACAAGTTCATCATTCTATGGTCGGTTTGAACTTTCGAAACTGTAAACTGCACTTGGTTGCTATTAGGACCGATAATAACTATAGTTCTGGGGGTAAAAAGACTGATACAATACTCCCTTATAGAACATGAATGTTTTGTTCTTCACCTCTTAGGGTTGGTCGTAGCCTGTATTAACCTAGAATTTTATTTAAACCTTGGGATGCCTCATATGAACAAGACTACGATTGAGGCTACGTATACTCGTTCTATCTTCGAGTCAACTTAAAGAATGGTGGTGAAATGTTTTACTTCGGGACCATCATTATGCGCATAATGAGACAGATCGTAGGCTATCAGAGGAGGATAACACCTAATTGTATACCCCCAATATATCTGTATTTTGAAGATTAATCGATAGTTTGTATTGTTGCAACTGCGGGTAAAGGACTCATCAGGGATTCGCAAGCCCAGTTCTCCACTCAGGACTTTTAAACGTATTCACAACTCCATATACAATGGCATTGACCAGTGAGTTGCTTGTCTACTTGAACTGGTTAAAAAGTGTTTGACGACCCACCCCGCAAAAGATTTCCAGAACTAATAAACACTTCAACGAACATCTCCTTTATTTAACACTTGCCCTACTTCCTGAGACCATTTTCTGATCTTGTTTTAACTAAGACTTGAGTTTCTGAAGTGATTAAGAATATCTTATGCACCAGAAACGGCACCTATTAGCTCTAGCGGTTCACCTTTTCTCTCTGTCAAAGCACATTTTATTATCCATGGATCAGTGAACAAGTGGCCGTGATAACGTACTCAATCAGCGTAATAACGTTTTTTGATTAGTATCTTCCAATTCGATTATGCAGGCTAGTTCACAGTTCCGCACCACCTGTCAGTCACTGAGATATTTATCGATAGCCATCCGCCGTTATCGACTGTGATCTCCAGTTGCCGAAACAAACGAGATTTGAACAGACCATATACTCCATATTTGCGAGCCAAGCTATGTTACACCGGGGCGCGGCTCGCTAAACTGGTGCGGCTTGGGTAAGCCATCACACCCGATATTCCGCAGTATGTTTTTGACCCCAATCTTTCATGCTTGGATCGCAATACTTGGATAACCTGTACATCTCGCAATATCGACCTATCCGGTTTGATAGATTGGATCAAAGCTGATAAAATTTCATCGATTATTTTCCAATCGGTTTCACACTAATTTTCTCAGGGAATATCGACCAAGGATGAAGTAGATCAGACCGACAGTGCGATTCCCGAAGGTTCCCAGTCCTCTCTGTCTGCATCTTCTGGAGTTGACAAACCACCATCTCCTGAAATGTGTAGTGTAGACTGCCGGTCAATTGGTTGGCTACCGACTCGTCCGAAAGTGTGTGACGTATCCGTCCTTTGGCAGAACACCGTAGCTGCCGTATTCCTTACTCATTGCCTAAAAGTAAGTCATTCAGTGTGTCTTGAATGGCGATTATTGTTGATGGTTCTTGAGCGAGGAAATCATGAAACCCGTCAGTTTTTATTTTTATCCATCCTTCTACTCACCCGTATTAAAGTGGCTTTGGAATTTGCAACCAGCTCACCTTGATAACGGCGTTTTGTTCACTATGGTTTGTTCTAAGCACGAGTGTACACACAAATCCAAATTGAAAACTACACATCCAGTTCTAGGTCGGTACTGTCGTTCATGTGCAATGTTCGGTTGATAGTTAACATTTTTCCTTAAAACATCACTTTTGTGCCATCTATTTTCTTTGCTTCAGGCTGGAGGGTACCAGCTTGACTGGGGTGATAACTGTTCGCTCGATCCAAGTGGAGACACATTGCCTGCTGACGAACAGCCTCTTCCAGCGTCTTGGGCTGCCGCTTTTATGTTGCAACAAATGCTAGCGCTGTCATGCGTTGGTCAGGATGTGACATGCATGACTTATGTAAACAGAAATTCCACGGTGTCTGATATTCCTGAAGTGATATGGGATCGGATTCAAGTTGACAAACTCGGCAAAGCATTGTATCCAATTACCGGGCTGCTAACAGTCTCATGTGATCCAAATACACATACGGTGCATATGGCCGATGGCGTGTGTGCCTTGTTCACTCTGCACCAAATAAAAAACGGTGAGATTTTATCCAGAGCTCGATCAGGGCAGTTCGTTGAGTATAATCGATCGGAACCGCAAAGTAGACTGCGTTGTAACTACCTGATTGAAGATTGCCAGTGTGGACTCTGTCACGAGAACTGGTCAACTCACAGTCCATCTACAATGTTCCGTTGCCCACAATGCCAGCATACAATACCCTTAAATGCTGCAGACGCAAACAACCTAGACAGCGAGGAATCATGTCTCTGTCCGCGTGCAGACCTTTCCTCAGTTCTCCAACGGTACTCAAAGTTAGTGCAAGAAGCAGAAGACGAACTGGTCAGAATTCCCCTTTATTATCAGTGTCTTGTATTTCATAAGTTTCCACGTCAGTTACTGGACAAACATATTTCCTTTCTAATGAGAATGTTGGGATCAGACGGACTGGGTGGAGTACTAGTTCGTCCTTCACAGTCATTGTCCAAGCTTCAAAATCTACTCCGGCAGCTCCTCGCGTTGCGTCACGGGTGCTGTGTTACAGAAACGTGTCTGGTCCGTATGAACAACGAAGAATTCGATTGTTCAAATTGTCTTATATCGTAAAATCTACATCGTTTCCTAATTAGAAATGAGCTCAAACGACTGGATTTCAGACTAACAATTTCTATACACAAACGTCATGTATTTGGCAATGCATAAAATAAAATCGTTCCTCTCGATCTGCCTACCATTTCACAGATTAGTGTTGAATAGGTTGTGTAGTCCTTGATGGGAGAATATGTGATGCTTTACGATCGTGACTAGCGTGCCTGCTGAGCCATCACGATGCTTCCATGAGCACTAAGGGTTTCCATTTCATATTTTAGTTTGCAAACATTACGTCTTTTTGAGTTATGGTTCACATGCTTCCCAAATGTGTGTTGCACTGACTGTCTTGCCTCGACTGAACTGTCATACAAACTCAGCCGCACTCGCTGGCGAGTAATGCTCACATTGAAAATAAACCAAATCCCCGACTACTCATCAGTAATCTAAAATATCGCCTTGCAGGTTTAATAAGATCAGTGATCTCTACCTGTCTCGGAAGTCCTAATCGCGGGGTTATCGATTGGAGTTAACAGGCAGTAACTGTGTCTCCTCTCGAGACGATCGGGCAACCTGATCATTGCTCACAAGCGAAAGTGGTTAAGCGTTCAGATTTGATAATTCGGTCGTGCCTAGTGTGAGGTCAATGGCGCAGTGGTTAACACGGTTGCCTCATGATTGGAATGGCCGGAGTTCGAATCCCGGCCGTGGCAAGGATATGCACTAATGACGAGGTCTAATGAGTGCGAAACTCGAGTCTAGTGCGTCTTCTCTCTACGTTGAAATCACTGTCAGGTGAGCAGTGTCGCGGGATTTTGCACCAGAGCACACTTACAGTGACTACAAATTGCCAATGCGAGTCGTTCGCTTTATCGGCTAGACCTAAACTAATCAGCCTGGGAAGGAGCTCATGATGGTCTCAACGAAGAAACCCGGGAACAATTGCGATCGACATTTGGATTTACAATATTTCAATGTCTGTCGAAGGTCTGAAAAGAAACATGACAGATGTTGAACGCGTAAATGTCATAACATGATTGGGGTGTTGTGCTACCCTAGACTGCTAGCAATCGGTGAGGAAGGTGCGTGAAGCAGAGTTTCACCGTTGTAAAATCATAATTCGACTTACTAGAATTCACCTTCATACAATCCGTTCCACATGGGTTGATGTCAAACGTTGTCACGATTATTACCGTCTAAGAGATTGAAGCCATCCGATGTTGACATACTATTTGCGATAAATTCAAACCTCTTCTGTGACTACTTACCTCGATTAATGTTTGTATAATTGCTCAGTATCTAGCAGTTCATGTCTTTCATGCAGTTGCAGAAGTGAATATAGTCTACTGCTTAATCGCGTACACGCAGCTGCAGCAGGTTGGTCCGTTCAGATTTGGGTGAATAAGTTGTGTTGATGAACATTAATGTTAGGAAGGGAATTATATTTGGATGACAGTCACACATTTAGTGACCACGCTGAGAAGCTCTCGAAACTGGTCATTCCTGACGTGCTTCGTTAAGTTTTTCAACGGCACGAGCGAGATTGTTTCCTTCCTTATTACTGTGTAAACTTACTTGTAAATTCAATAAAATGGGACACAGTCCTGTCTAGACTGAACGGGAAATCCGCAGGTTAATTCAACTGGCATTGATCAGAGTCCAAAGTACTCTAGAAATTAAACTGAAATTTGGGTTGGACGGTCCGCCAACGTCTATCCAATGGTCGATTCACAAAACTCCCTCGCTGATTTAACGGAACGTGCGGACGTTACTTGATCCTAGTGAGTGAGAAGTGTGAATAAAATGACAATCGGGGATGACAATTGGAATTCATTGGCCTACAACCCGCGGGGATGTTTGACTGAACGGTACGCAGATCAGGTTTTGGGAAATCATTTAGACAATCTAGACAAAGTAGTAACACATGCGGGAGTGACCCGTTCACAACATGTCCACAGAAGCAGCTACTATGAGAATTTCGTTGAGGGTCCGCAGCCGTACAGGTTATTGTTCAGAAGCTCATCGAAGGCATTAGAACAAAAGATCGATTCGGTTAACTGAGAGTTGAGTTGTTTCGAAACTTTAATTACCATTGGCAGTTCTATCCAGTCGACAGCCAACAGTCATCTAGAACACCATGATTCTGCCTTCCGCGATCATCTGCACACGTCCGCATTGAGAACTGCAAGTGAGATTTTCGAATGCTCCAGTGCGGCTTCCCCCGCGCTCACGTTCGGAGCACATCGGTCTTCGTGCCCCACCACTAAAATCAGACCGTCTGGTTGTTAGGCCCACCGGACGCAATCATGTGTGTTACTGGCTTCGGCAGTAGGCGACGTGAAAAGTACACATGGTCGTCATGTTACAGGCGTTGCATGTCTCTTGTGTAACCGTGTTAGCCCAAACCGGTGTCGTCGCAACATACCAACTAAACGCTCACACATCCTATGCCTAATTAACGCGTATAGGCGATGGTCTCCATTGTAGTTGCCTGGCCGCGACCACGTCTCATCCTCCGCTTGCCATTAGGCGGGCATTGAAAATTGCTCTGGTGCACTTTCCAAGCTTGGTGACGTGAGTTACTCAGGTTTAGCGGCAACCGGTATGTAATCACAACGTCAGTGTGCTCAATTATGTTGTGTGCGGAAATATGATTCAGCATTGAACGGAATGGTGATCGGCCCGACTGATGAGAGGATTTAGGCGACACGCATTGGATCACTCACACCAAGGCGCCTTTGCGATTGTGTGACTTACACTGCCACTGTCATAACTAGTTTCTTTGTTGCGGTGGTGAATACTAGGCACCTCAGTAATGCAGGCTGACTGGTCAGCCACTATCACAAAAGGTTTTAACCAATCACGTAGCGCCCTTCGGGCTTTCCGATAAGACCGATCTTCTCATCGGATATGTGAGTTAGTCAACCAGTATCGCATGAAATCATTTGGGCGGCAGTGTATAGGGCTTTCCATCTGATGCTCGCCGAGAGACAGCTGCCTCCAAGTTGACCTAGCGTTACATCACTGACGGAGATTTGTTTTGAGCGATACCATGCCACAAACTGTACACACGTAGAGAAATGAGTTGTTGCTGTTGAACGATACGTGATCTTTCTAATGGAATTAGAGAAGACATGTTGGAAAATTTATCAGAGACTGTCTAAGGGCGTTGAATTCGTTCCTGCGACTGGACGTTCAGGAGACAGCGCATTACTAGAACAAACACTTACGGTTTTCTGAAAAATTTAATGACTGTTGAATACCTCCAATTGTAGATCTTACAAGTAATTGCTTCTCCTTGATAAACGGGCCTGCAAAGCAACAGGGAAGCATCGCAGTTGGGATGCTGGAACACAGAAATTAGCATTCTCACAAATTACTTCCGAGAAGTTGACAGGAATTCCAGTCTGTTGTATAGCAGGCAGTTTCGTTGTGGGTAGTATACTACTCACAACAAAAAGACAAGCGCCGAACACGACGGACAAGAAGAGACTATCGGAACAGTGTGTACATGCTGTGTGAGAACTTTCACCAAGGCGAATGGCAACGTACTGTCGCCCAATGTATGTGAGTGCATGTCTGTCGTGCAAATGAGTGTGCGCGTTTGTGGTTTGGTTTTGACATGGCCTGTACGGAAGTTTGCGCAATAAACCAACTTGCTGGCCAAGCGGCTCTTGCGGACACAACAAGTCGACCTACATAAAACGTCAAACTTCTGTATAATAAATAAGGAAAGAATATATTTAGAAAATAGGTGCCGAGATGAAGACTTGAAAATTATTTCATAAGGCAGTTTGCAAACTACAGTCTGATTTTGAATGGTTTGACAAAATCGCGGTGTTCTACATGGAAGGCTATTGGCAGAAATTGCATGTTGTTGAAGGAACTGAAACACACTGCATGAAAAATTACCACACATCATGCACACTCCCTTAGTTTATCAAGAGTGTACACGAGCGCAGGAGATCGTAATGAATGTTATGTCTGAGGAAGAATCAGGTGGCTGGCTTTTCTTATTGAAAAACCCTTACCCTGGTGGTTCGCAACAGTCTTAACTCATTGGCGAGTAGAATGTGCCAAGGTCATTGTGCAACATGATGTTTTCCTCCCGTCAACTTGAGGATCATGGAAATCCACTATTAGTTGCTCGTCTTGGTTACAACGGGACTTCCAAATTTGTCAGCACACGAGGTCTCCGCGTGTTATTCATATGGGTCTGATATCCACTATTCAATACAATGATCAAAACAATATATTCAATAATATCCCTGTTATATTCAATGACTTATCTCCTAGTAATGCTTCTCAATCATCAACAAAGTGAGACCGAGCTGTGCAACAGCCCCGTTATTTTACGGTACTCTGTTCACTGCTTCCTCAGACCTTTTGCACCAAAAATTACGCAATTCTCATTCACACCGCTGGTGATGACAGGCTGTTGAACATTGTACACGCGCGAGTGAAGACAGGTCTGACGATTTTTGATCAGATAACTGGAGCTAACAAAGAATGCTGTCCTAGTGGCACACACTTGGAGTAATCTTTACAACCATTGGTTCGTGATCTTGCATTTGCGTGTGCTAGTTGGTCGAAACAAGCGTCATGAATCAAGACATCAGTGACACTCTAAGCTTATGAGTTTGTTAACGCATTCTGGAATCCTTGGGTAATTGCATCCGTTCCGGGTCCATAGTCTCGCACAACTCTCTCCCCGACATCGTGATTAATCGGTGATATTGGCATAGATTCACTATCAGTGACCTGATTGTCACGCAGGATATGGGGAAACCCCAAGACAAAAGTGGGGATGTACTAAGATTTCATGCTCATCACAGTTCTGTATGACAAAATAGCCTGGACACCACACGTTCTTCAGGAACGGCACCTAAACCCATTCCACTCCCACTGTTTCCAACAAGTCTTTGAATCCGGATGGCACGATTGAGTAGCGGCCAGACACGTTGTGGCTGAAGCGTCCGTTCAAATTATGTTTAGTGCAGTCAGTCAGAGAGGTTTGCGATGTCTTGGTTATGTGAGCCAAATTTGAAAGGACCAACCTCCAAGGGCATACTGTACAGTGATGCTGTATGCGCATTAAAGCCGTCCGCGTGTCTCACACTCGTGCGAAGACTGATGCTGCATTCTGATTGGCCTCGATGTCATCGTCCAACAGATCATTCACCCATGCATCTAAGAATGGCGCTAGCTTCTGTAAATGTCAGAATATAGTACGTATTTCTCCTGAATCAAGTGTTCTCTCTACGGTTATTAGTTGCACGTAAGGCTTAATGTTGACTACACCCGAATAGGAGCACAACAGACCACTGCATCCAAAACCCACGGAAGATCAGTTTTACGTTACAAAGAGAGAGAAGAGAGGCGACATCAGAATTGCATCTCAGAAGAGGGTGACAACAGATTTCACCGAGTGGAGTACGAGCGTGAAGGTAGGTGTGGTCACGAGTGATCGGAAGAATAGTCAGCTGTGGAGAGGAAAAGAGAGTGCAAGCTTCGGTGGCCAGAACCGACACAAGCAACGACCAATGCTAGAATCGTGCGTGGCAAATTTCAATAAAGTGCTTCTCCACGATCGGACTGCATAGGCACAGCAGGAGCTGTGGGATTGTCACACGCGCACAGCAAACCGTTGAATGTCAAAGCAGGTCGATGCCACAGAATTTATCCCATTAGGTGTTTGCTAATCAAAGCATGTCGGAACCGTGAGACGAAAAGAGGAGTGGAGGAAGGTTAACAATTTCAAGGACGCCAGTGTTGTTTTGTGTCGTGTGAATGTTGCTGCGTACAAACCACCAGTAGTTCATAAGGTGATCATACGTACTAGCAAGATACATAGAGTTCATATTGCCAGATACTGGCGTGGATGTCAAGCCACTGCAAGTCAGACGCTGAAAGGCAACATTCGTTTATTAACGATCAGTTTGAGACTCCGATGTGTGTGTGTGAGAGAGAGTTTACAATCGCTGTGCTACTTTTTGCCACATCTGGCATCGATTTTCTGCAGCATTTTGACACTCTGACCGATACCAGAAATCTTAAGCAGAGAGATTCCTGCATTGGGCTCAGCTTGCACGCAAGCACACTGCGGTTGCCGTCGTGTGACCCATATAACGTCAAACCACAACAACTAATCTATTTGTGCAAATTTTCATTGATTGAGAAAGCGTCTATACTACTGCTTTCACTCTTTAAGATACGACGTACATCAGTTGTATTCTGAAAGACATAGTCCAGGTGCCTCGCTTTTCTTGGAGGGAGTGCCTGTCGGATGGAGAAATTAGAAAATATTAACGATTTAGGATAAGCGCAAACTGTCAGCTAACATTGTAAACATATTACGGAAGTACAACAGACAGAGGGCATCTGGACGCTGACTGTTATTTGTATGTGGAAAATATACTCACATTAGTAAGTTTGAATGCATGCAGTGGTTATCAAGGGGTATCGGATTTCAAAGTTAGCCACAAAGAGCTTATACTCGATGTACTGACAAGGTGTGGGAAATTGACAGAAGCACAAATATCTCACCGTTTTATCCAGTAGTGATGCATGTGTACGAAAGAGAAAATATGAAAGGTGCCTAATATCAATGTGTCATGATAAAATTAACATTAGACATTGTACTTGCAAAAAAACCTTCGACGCACCTTGTGGCTCACGATCATCCAAGAAAATGTGTTTCACCATGTATATGATACATCACTCATGGGTTCTGATCACTCCTTACAAATCTCGTTTTTCCACTATAATCTGAAAATCGTGAATCAACAGGTGTTAGGTAATGACGTTAAGATCAGGCTGTGTTGAATTCAGCTAGATTAAAAATGTAATTTATTCTCATTTTTCTATCTCCCCTCAAGATTGAAGTATAACTGCTGCGACGGAGTTCGAATGCTACACGCGCTGTCATGCTGCTGCGATGCGTGTCATTTGTTTCTATACTTTGCTGCCCCTAGCTGAATTTTATGTATCACATTATGACGGATTACGAACGATCACGAAGAGTTTACCGACCGATTCGCAGCTGATTAAACGTTGGCGGTCGAACAAACAAATGCGCTTAATTACTGTGTCCTTAGATGCTCACGCGGTTTGTATGGTCTGTGAGGTTCACAACAATGCCCACCTCATCAACAATGAGGTGGGAACTGTGCAACAATGCGATGAACCGGATGTCTCAGACAGTGCGTAGAGTGGAGTGTGCAGTTGACTACTTTCATAACAGTGCAAACAGCACTGACACGGAATACAATCTAAGGCGGTTAGGGACCGGTCGTCAACGTCATACCGCGAGTAGGCCGGTAAGATCTCTAATTCACCACCTTCTTATCTCGTGAACTGAGCCTACGGGGCAAAACAGTGAGATGCCAGCACTGTCAGTGCAAGGACTCTAAGTCAAACGTAACGTGTTAAGTCATATACACAAATCAACAGGCAATGTTATGCTATACCTGTGCATAAACAAGAGGTGCATCGAGATAGGTAGGTTTACTCATTTGCAACACATTTTTGAGAGGTTGCTCGTGACAGGCCTCTCAGTCACAAGCGAGTTGCCTGACGATCACCCACTGTGTGAACTGTTTTGGAAAGCATAACAGACGACCAGTTAAGTGCTCGCATTGCACGTCTCACTCCACTGTTTGATAACCAACACAGATTCCTGTTTTATGCCGTAGGTGTAAAAGGCATACCGTAAAGTGATAGGTTGCGCATTCTCACTGGTGTACCAAGCGGGAACAATCATCACATGCAAGCATAGGCACAAATTAGGGAAACAACGTGAATCAACACATGCATTGATCGTCTTGGCCAAGCAGTAACGACTAACGGAGCAAGTGAGTAAGGAAAGACATACACATGAAGATATGGCATGGCAAGCAGTTAGCGCTCGAGTAGACAAAACACACACACATTGGCACAGACGGTCAACACACTGAGCAGATCCGAGGGCACAACCATTGCGAAAGTATCATTCGTGCCTGACGAACTCAGTTAGCAATGTACAAAAGCTGCCGATGGCGATGAACCAGTAGGTGTTATCCATCTGATTTTCCCCCAGCCATTCAATAGGGTCAACCACACAATTGTAAATATGAGACGTCATCAGTATGGTATTCTACTTCCGTGATGCAAAGATTTTCTGAGGCCCACATCAGAATGTACCAGTTCATAGCGTACTCTATGACTGGCATTGAGCGGCTGGCAGTGTGCCTCAGTGTTACATTCTAGGCTCGTTGATATTCCACTGTTCTCTCCTGATTTATCACAGCTAATCAGTTCCCTGCTGCCGTTACACGCTAACGAGTTCAAAGTGTGGCAGATGTTGGATACTGTTGATGGGTTGGAAACATGTCAGTGTGATCGTGACTCTTTGCTGGCTTCTAGTTAACTCATTAAAGTTTAATGTAATATACACCAATCCTTCCTCGCTTACCGATTGTTTTTTGGAGGCCAAAATTAAGTTACTGACGTTCGCGAGCAAGTTCTGGAGTCGGTCGTTTTAGATTTCAGGGTCGTTTGGAACGTTCCAGTTCGAAAGCTTTTCCATGATGTTCAAATCTCAGGTACCTCCCCAATTCACATTGAATAGTCAAGCTTGTTGTCCATCCCTATGAAACACTAGAAACACTGGGTTCCTTTCAATAACATCATCGCTGCAGAAAGAAAACTTGTGTTGCGTTATGTTAACATTCGTTTACTCTCATCAGTCGCAAAGTTATAACATGCAAGTTGCATATGACAGAGATAGACAGGGTATGGACACACAAACACAAGCACACCACGTTTTTGTCAACACCAGGGCAACCCTATGCGTTGCTTCAACCGCTTTCCTGCACATAACGGCGGCTGCTGAGTCCTAATCAACATGTATTCGCTAAAGGCCAGTAGTTTCGGGTTCTGATGATGTCACTATTTTTGATGATCTAATTGGGTCAACCTAGTGACTTGTTATCTTGAGGTGTCTGGCAATCAGTCATGTGGGGCTTCGAGCAACGGTTTAAGTGAGTTGAGATTATTGCGTCACGAATTGTTTTAACTAGTTCGGGACGTGCTCTGCCACTCGCTGAGATGGCTGTCGGTCCGTTCTGTCTACGTAAGGCTGCCTTGGTGGTGATGACATTATACGTGGTTTAATTAAGTGTTCATACCCTGTCTGTCTCTAATTGTCTGTTATATGCAACTTGAATGTTGTACTTTTGCGACTGATGAGAGTAAACGCAGCGGTAACATGTCGTAAAACATGCCTTCTTTCTGCACTGATGAACCCATGAAATACATTCATGAGATTGGGCGCGTGCTGCATGGTTCAACAAAATGCGTTTGATCGCCTTTGTTTACTTTCTTACTCAGAAAGATCGCTTGACTTGAGTCAGTTCTCCATGCATGATCGATATACCACAAGCGACCTTGTCGTTTGAAATGTTCAATATTTCGTCCTGTCCTCTGATGCACATTTATCCACTTCGCACGGGCCGCTATCTCTGAGGTCACTTGTGTAGGCTTCGAAGCCAGATGAATTGCATGACCTGTGGACAACGTTCTCTCAGTGCTTGAGTATCTTCAGTGTAGAACATTCTACCAGAATCCGTTGTGACAGCGCCGTCAACTCAACTCTTCCAGATAGTCAATATGGTCACAGTTAGAAGGCAGTGTGACATGAAATCGAAGCTTCTTGGCCTGATATATGTGGCATTCATCAGCAACAGTTTACCGGTCATAATCCACTTTACTTTACGCGCTGCCTTCACGTCGCAGTCTTCCGTTAAACATGACTGATGTTCAATTTGTTATCAAATTATGTCCATCCCCATCCTTCTATGTTCGCAAACGGTTTGTGTTTGCGTTTTCAGCTGTCGAAATTGGCGCGCTCGGCTAAGAATGTAATGCAATCCGGATATCTACAATTTGAATTGTCCTTATGTTTGTTATTGTAAAGCCGGTCTCAGTATTCCGTTCTGTCTAGATCCTTTGTAATCAAGATGTTTGTGCGTGCATTCACATCTGACGATATGTTATGCCGGTCAGTATCACACAGTTTGCAACGTTGAAATCTGCTGTAGAAATTTCTGAAGGGAAATAAGTGCTTCGAACTCTGTTCTGTTGTTGGATGTTCTGTGAATTGAGAGTTTTCTCTTGAAACGTAACGGCGAATGTTCCGGTGTTCAATTAGTTGTCTTTTATAAGCAAATCCTTTAAGGATAATAGGTTTTTTTATTTATATGGTAAGCACCTGCTCGCAAAACATAAACCGTGTTATGCTGGCGACCTCCATGCAGTTAAGCAACACATCTTTTTGAGCGAACAGGAAGCATCCTGCAGAAATATATTACATAGTCGTCTGGTTTTGGTGGCCCACGTGAGTTTTGGATAACACTGGAGGCCATATCCGAGTACGTGCATGAGAACTTGGACAACAACTCGAACAAAGTAAAGTATGGATAGCTTCCGTGCTGATATTATGCATGTATAACACCCTCTTACGTTGGTCGCCATCAGTGATACGAGGTTAGTGACTACAGAACCCCGGGATCAGTAATGTGTTAACCTGAGTGATACCTTGCAAAACAGTTGCTTCAAATACTGTTTCTTCAGTTTTCCTTAAATTATCAGTCTAGACTGTGCCATTGCTTGCTAGATCATCTAGTTACATATGCGAAGGAAGATCACAAGCAGTTAAATACTTGCTTACGGTACACCAATCCTAAAATTGGCAGGGTTTAAAATTTAATCGAGAACGAGGCAGATCCTGTGCACTGGAAAATGTGGATTGGGGAGCCATATATTAATAGTTACTACAAAACGGTACATAGTTGAAGATTGACGCGTGTAAGTGAACCACTGTATGATCACCGAAACGATAGAAAGTTGACAGCAACTGTGGGGCTCATATACAACATAAAGTACTATCCGGAACGACCAAAGTAATCCTGAAGATATCCAAATATATGCAGTTTGTGTCGATAATGCTGAATGAGCAGGATCGTCTTGATGAGGCATGCAGCTGTAGTACTGTGGTGCTGCCCACATTCTCGTGTTTGCTGACTTGGTGTACCACTGAAGCGCTTGTCTTCGGAGAAGCGGCGTTGTAAGTTGTGTTGTTTCACTCGCCTGCAGTCTTAGGCAGACGCTCAATGAATTGGTATGTGGTAATGGTATGTGATATTGGTAACCACAGTGTGGACGCAACAAAGCTCATTATCAGCCAGGTGAGTGAAGATGAGAATCGTGTGGCCTGCACGAGGATTGCTGGATCACACTGTAGCACACGAAGTGTGTGTATCTGTCACCCTACTTGACCTTTGATACTGAGTGAAATAAAGTGAGTGCCATAGACCGTTTGACATGGTGAGCCATTTAGTTGCGCAAGTGGACATATGCACACGCAAATGCTTGAGGTTGTGGACTGTAACTCAAGAATATCTGTTTGTTTCACAAAATAACCAAATGAGTTAAAGCAGACGATACTGGAGGTCACTCGACAAGTCCACTGTGATCGATTCATTTCTGAAGATGTTTTTTTGATCCAAACAAGACCAACGAGATTTTTATAATGATCTGGAGCTCCCTATTGCTGAAAGCAAGTTCTACTTCATCGTTCGGAATCTAAGATCTGAATATACCGACAAATGAATCCAAAACGGAGCTCTATATATGTAGTGACATTTATCATGCTACCGAAAAAGTACTGCTCCAGGGACCTTATTGAAAATCACAAACGGAACAAGAACTTCTGGATGGAAGAAATGACACACTTCCTGTAGTACACGTGAGTTTCCTCTGGTTTAGTAAAAATGTCATTTGTAAATTACACCACAAAGACAAAGTTTTATTGGTAGAAACATTACCCTCCACCAAGATAATTTGTCGGAATATTGCTGACTGGAATCACTGTGCAAAGTGCAGCCGATTTTGTCAAACACTTTTTCTTGGGACAACCGTTTGAAACAACCTGTACGGATGGGATTCTAGACGAATTCGTAAGCGTAGGACTCACCACAGACTTAAGAAAGGCTGTGGAACAAAGTTGCATGTGGATAAGTGGGAATTGATTGTGCAGTAAGTGTAACACTCTTGACTGTTTCTTCCGTTTTTACGGTTCTCCGTGTAAATAATCGTACTGCTTCACTCACAGGATTATTTTCGAGCAACCGCTGCCTTAAATACATTCATTCAATAATTATCAACCTCTGAGTCTGTGGATGATGGTACTCGAAACCATCACACGTACTTTGCAAACGTAAAACTGAATAATTCCATACAATCAACTCCATTGCATCCGTACCAGTCAGCTCCATCATTCGGACACCGCTACCGTATGAACAACATGCACATCTGCTGTGTAAAACCGAGACATGTCGAAGGGACAGGCACTACTTGATCAAATTTCTGATCACATCGGCAAGTTGTAAGGTGTGTGCGTGGGTGAGACAGTCAAAACAAAAGACGAATAGCCTAGGTATGAGTTCAATGGATGGCCGAGGATGAGTTCAGATAATCCCGTGGCCCACGTAAAAAGACCGTTATAATAGCCAAGAACTGCCCAACCTTGACTCACTGGACTCAGTAGTTCACCCTATTTCCTGTCCAATTATTAAATGGTGTAGATCTATCCGATGCTGTTTTTTTTTGAAAAAAATTCAACAACTTGGCCGACAACTTCGATCCGAACCTCTCTCTTAACTTTCAACAATCTAAACTGTTTACTCCTGCTAACCTCAGAGAGAACCCAGCACACTGTCGTCAAGTCCCAACAACTATGTTGTCTACCAAATTACTTTATTCCTTGTCTTTGTTTCTCAGTGTACTCAACATCCCGTTCCTATCAACTAGTATGCTGATGATGCTTTTGTGAGTTGTTAATGTCTAACCATATAGAAAAGGTGTTGTACTCCAATTTGCAATAGCTCAGCTAGTGCCTTCGACACTTTATCGAATCATAAAGCCAGAATCCTCAAAATGTCAATATGTAACTTTAACTCTAGCCAGAGCAGAGTTTGTTGTCGGTTTGCTTAATGACTAATAATCCATGCGTGTGGATTTTCAACTTATATTCATGTTCTTGACAGACAAATTTCTTGGTGTTACGCGTTCACCTGGCAAGGTAGATAGGTCAAGCACAAAACCCTGTATCATAATTTGTCTCATACAACACTGAGCGCTCATTAGCGTGTACTCATTTACCTTCTATTGTACAGACTCATACAGTAGGCATGTGAGGACGCAACTGTTCGAAACGAGAGAGCATTCTCTGGTCTGGTTAAGAATCACAATAAGAAAATCCACATCACAAGTGATTGTTACCCATCTGGAGCACACGAACCATACGGTTAACATGACTGAGTCTTTAAAAGTCATCTACAAAGTTTCGGTCAACCAGCTGAGATCAATATAAAAGTGCTGTCTGGTAACGGCCGAAGCGATCACGATGCGATTACGCAATCCGGAGTTGTGTGCACAAAAAAAGATCGTTCGTGGCCTCTCGGCAGGCGATAAACCTATCTTGACTTCCCAGTCACAAGTGACACCCATCACCCCATCACAAACTACCAGACTACGCAGAGAAACTGGACCTAATACTTTAAGCTGTAACTGTGCTGACATGACGAGATGTCTAAAACATGTTCGTGACCTTATCTTCCTAATATTACACGTCTGTGCGAACGAGACACTACTTACCCAAGAAAATTGTTTCCATGTAGGCAGTGTTGAGGAATTGGATTGCACACGAGTGTTTCACTATCTCTGAAAGTTTCCAATCAGGGGTATAAATAGTTGCATACTTTGACAACTGACAGACAATAACGACTCAACCCTGTTCAAGGAGTATTTTTTGTAACTCCTGACCATCTTGTAGATTACTCCGACCATCAGCAGCCCCCCTACCAGCACACGGATTTAATGACTCAGCTAGTAACCTAACTATCTGTCGCTATCATTGAAGTTTTCCAGATATACGCCGACCAGTTGCCTACACAATCAGTCCAACTGTTACAGGCAATTTGGCGGAGATAATGATGGTTGGATATAAAGACCTGCTGTGCCTCCTCCAAGGTTTCCAATCTGTAAATCAAAATTCAGCACACACTCATCGTGAAACGTTTGCAACCTAAAACGCCCAGTTCGGCGAACAACCGAATATCTAGACCCCTTCTTTACTTCATACGTGAACTCAGTTACAGCATCAATGAGATAAGATTAGTGAACGCCCGGTATTTCTTCGCGTTCCACACAGGAATCTCGACAGCAGTAATGTGACCTAATGAGAACGCACTACACAGGTAAATGAAATCATTCGGCGGTCTCAAGCGACCAGACTAGTAGTATCAGTTAACCCGCCTAGTATGCCATTCGCATACTCAATATTGGTCACCCTACTAACCAGTAGATGCTAAGAGCCTCCATTATGACTAAACTCAACAGTAATAGGATCGAGAATGTTGGATGCGACAAGAATGAGGCTGATATCTCTGTGGTTGACAAAAGTTGAGGCACGATTTTTAAGAGTACAGAAAACTGTCGATGATTACTAATTACGAGACGTCTCTCAGGTCTCCTAAGTGAAGTGAGGAAGCGCGGCCAGTTCAGATTATCTTTGAAAGGAACTAGGGAGAAAATATGAAAACACCGAGCTTTAGAAAGTCCAAATGAGTTAAGCTCCAAAACCACTGCACATTTAGACGGAAGTTAGTCGAGAATGTTATCAACAATCTGCCTTTATCATGCACAGCTGCATGGGCTGCACCGTGCCAGCTGAATGGTCTCACAATGCTCATGCTATCCGTCAAGGCGACGTAGCAAGCCGTAAGTCTGTGGGTCATCTTTTCACCTATGGTCTCATTAGGATCCTATAAGCAATCAGAGATAACAGCGCTCGAGTATCTTCTGATAAAAAAAGATCCACATTTCTTTAGCTTGATCGGCTAAGTTGTCTTCACGGTCCTAACCCAAACCCGTTATAAGTTTGCGCTTCAGATGCGCATAATTCCAACAGCTGATCGCTACTAGCGTAGAGTGTGAAAACCGAACCTAACATCCAGCTATTGCTCTTTCGGAATGAAACGACCCCCTGTGCAACCATAGCAACAAACACAATTAGGTCCGAGTATTCGTTTTGTCTCAGGTTAACGAGGAGATCGTGAAAGATATCGTCTACTCCATCTATTGTCTGTTGAGGTTATTCGTATATATGACAAACAACCAACTTCTGGTCTGCGACAGCGAATGCTGATAGAATCACTAAGTTTGACAGCGTACAAACGGCTATTCATTGAGATCCAGTCAAACAAGCTATGTTCTGTGTTGCAGCTCCGTGTGATCCTCACCTCATCACGACCGGGAAACACAGCTTCATCGTCGCTCGGGATACTGGCAAAACTAATACATACACCATGATCGTGAAGACTGGTTTGTTTTTGAAAGAATCCCAATAAGCCAGTTACCCAAAGGTCTGGTTGAATCGAGGATTTCGTGTACTGAGCTATCCAGTCGAGAAAAATCAGAACAGGAATCTGAGCAGCACTAAGCAATCTGAATCTGTTGGAAAAACAGCACCTTCTCATGGAGAAACAACAGCATTCATGACTGCGACTAAGCAACAAACGTCCTCACGTTTTGATTGGCCAGTTGGTTGATGTGTCGTTCCACCATCTTGTGTCTACCATCCCGTTGTTTGAAACGGATACGCATTCAACAGCAGCTAATCACCATCTGTGATTGGCTGGCGCCAGTCTGACCATAATTCCGGCTGTAGCAACTTGTGCGCGAACACTGATTGGCTGAACTATCTGCAATCAAGAAACCGTTTCGCTTTAAGCTCATTTCGATGAGTGGCAAAATAAATTCATTCTACGACTTAGACATCGATCCATTTTTCTGAGATTGTGGCAGCGCCCTCCTGTTGCACCAATTCGAGGAGATAACCATTAAGTAGCAAACACTCAATAATCAAGCGGAATGGCGCAAATATACTGAGACACGGAACCTGTTCCATTCCTGGTAACAGTTATCACACACAAACGGACGTGTGCTGAACCCCAATCATGGAACGATCATTTCTCGTTTCTCCGTGGTGGATGTTAAAGACGACCGATCACTACATTAGCATATCAATTACGACATCCCCGTAAATCAGTTTCAAAACTATGAAATCCAAGTTATGTTCCGAATAAACGGCAGACACTGAATATCTCAGAATAAATTCGAAATGATGAGGAACTTCATACTGACTTCTGTGATCGGCGAACAGGTTCGAGATAACGTACGTGGATTTGCGGTCGGAAGATGATAAACCAAACCCTTGTAGTCAGAAGCTGAGCTATCAGGCTATTATTTAAGTGTCTCTCACGCTGTGATGTGCATCATAGATCAAAGAAAGATGGTCTTGAGCCAGAAAAGCACTCGAAAATCCTACAAAAAATATGGCTGAGGTTGTGAATTCTGATGTTCACTGCAGATTCTAGTCTCAGAGTGATGACATTCTCAACAGACCGCCGTCAACAAGATAGCGAATGTTGTCAATGCAATCAAGCCAACTCGTGTACATCATTTTCACCCGTACAAATCAACGACCCTCGACAGTTTTGAGAAATATACTCTTTTCAGCAAACTGGGCAATCGACATGCCACCTATTCCATTTTTCAGCTCACTTGTTTCAGAGAATTTTTCGGTCTCACAACCAAAATCTACTTGCTAAAGTTACCCCATATAAACTGCACTAACATCTAAAATAACATGTGACTCTCTGTTGTTGATGTCACGTTTCTGATATATGTTTATTCATCTACAAGCAGAGAATTCTCACTTTGTTTCAGAGAACTAGAGATCTCGATTAAGTTTACTATTTGACCAATTAGCTTTAGCAAGCTTTACCATAAAGAGATCTCTGCTCGTAAACTCCACGATTTATGTTGAATATGTGACGTGTGAACAGTACTGTGAATGGCATAGTGCTAGACACCAGGTGGAACATGTGCGCAATTGTGATTTAGCTTCGGTTACGATAACCGACCAATCCGGGATACTGCCAACCATGCAGAGGTGGACAACAAAATTTGGGGAGAAATTCGAACACACGAAGTTACGGGTTATCATCGATGCGCAAAAACATCTAGTGTGAAAACAACGGAATTACGCACATCTGTGTTGAGTGATGGAGGAACTTCGATGAAATTAATGAATACTGAACATGGGAGAAATGCAGAAGAAAACGAAGTATATTTACATGTACAGCGAATACACGATTAGTGAATGTTGTTGCGTGGGCGCAGCGAAACACTCAACGTGTGTTCCGTGTGGGAACGAACTTCAAGTTGGTAGCAGCTTTGATCCTCGAATTGTGAAACCAACTGCAAAAGAACAAGTGTACATTTGATTAACAGACCAGGGCAAGACAATCTGTGCATATAAACATGGAATTAAACGGCACATCTGTAATGAATGCAATAGCTTGTTTTCGAGACGAAGGGTTTGTGATTGACATCAGAAGGTTATGCGAGAAGTAGATTTTAATCTAGAATGATCGTGTGTAACATCATCGTCAGCACAGACCAGTTACCTGCTACCTAAACTTGCAACTGAGGGCAGTGGTGATGTTGCCACTTTGTGAAATTGGGCATTATCATACCGAAACAGTCGACGAATTCAACTGGAAACACAAAGACACTAGATTAAGCACGTGACATTGTTGCGATGCATTTAACAGGGATAAGAAATGGAAAGTCTTTACAAAATATCATCGACACAGACGAGTGAAAGACCCACATCAAGCGTGCACTACCCAACTCCTAAACAGTCTCAAGCGTACAAGGAACCGTCTAGACCAATCGATGAACTATATTCAAATTATACTCGGTCCAATTTCTTTAAAAAGGAGAGCAATGAATTGCGTAACACCTTCGTAGGCTGCCGCTGTTAACAACTGAGAATGTGAAAGGACTTGCAGTCAAAACAATCTTAACCTTATGAATTAAACTGCCGCTTGAAGAAGTAGGATTGTCCGGTTCTTTAGGGGATCTCCTCCCTACCTGCCTACTGAGAGTTACTACTGTTTCGATTTGTAATCCCAAAGCCTAGCATGCAGGGGTTAGGACTACTGAGTCGTAGGTTTTACAGTTTAGCCGCAACTACCGTTACATTAAACAAACCAACGATGGGCAGTATGATTCAATTCAAAGTGTAATGAATCACAGCAAAATAAGACGTATCCCATACGATAGGAGAATGCGTCTAAACCAAAGATCTAGTTGATCAAGCCCGTCGAACTTTGAGTGTGATCGTTCGGCCCAAAAGATATAAAGACGAAAACCCCTCAACACATCGGTTCTCGCCTGTTCCATTCAAGAATGTACAACCAATGGTATGTAATACAGACGTAGGATAATGTAACGGCTTATAGGAGAAATCAATCTGCTCGAACAGTTCTTTGTAAAAGGAGCAAACTATTTTCTTATTTGCATAGTATTTATAAGTGAAGGTCGTCAAGACTTTGGAGGGTAGCACTTCCATCTTGTTTGAGGAGTATACCTTTTGGTGAGATTGAGTATAGTAATGGACAGAGAAAGTTTCCAGCTGTTTGAAAAACTCAGTCAAACTGCGTCACCGGTAGAATGACAGTGACATCCGTAATACATCGCAAGGACAAACAGTCAAGTAGCATATGTTCATATTGATACTGTTAATGTGCCTAAGCAATTGGAAAATGTGTGCCTATTTCGTGTGCCACTTATGGCAGAGTCCGTTTCACCGTTATTCGGTAATTCAAAGAATTCTACAGTATTGATGAGTAGTCGGGGATTTGGTTTATTTTCAAGTTCGAAAGAGGCTGGCTGGATAGTCTATCTGAATGCGAACGCTGCGATCAAATGTGAGTGATGGTCAACTTGAAAATTCTACAGTAGATAACTTTTTCCGGAAAAAGCTTTCCCACTGTATGTGCCTGAGAATGTTTCATCAATTGCTGTCATTTATAAGCAAACTGGATCAAATATTTAATACATTAGGTTTGTAATTTGCAGAAGAGTGATGAACATCGTCTAGCTCAGATGATAAGCTTAAACCCGACCTTAAACCCATTCTAGAACGATTGATACAGGCTTTGGCTCATTCATGCTGAATTTTAAACGAGTGCCATTGAATTATAAACGACCGCAGTACAACTGTAATGCGACAAAACTTCGAGGAATGCACCAACCTCAAGTTACGCAAATTACGAACTGAGCACGCCAGTAAAAGGGTGTTCACCAAAAGGAACTCATCTCTGTCAGTAAATTCAGTTACCGTATGCAAAACGACCGACCGACACACTGGGGATCGGAGGCGTCCAGACAGATGATTGAGTATGAACAATAGGCAAAAACAGTTACCAACAAGGGTGCAACAGGAAGAGTGAAAAAACGAACTACCTGATCAGTCAGCAGTACCGGAACATCGTGGACAGTGAACACGCAGAAAATGTGAACTTGATCTGGCCGTAAGTTTAAGATCGGAGCCACAAGACGAAGCAGTTCATCCCTCGTTAGCTCATAAAGCATGATGGCTTGATAGACTTGAAAAAGAAGAACCGGTCAGGAAAGATAGGCATGTGGCTCGCATGAACGGATGTTGATAACATGAGAGAATCATAATACAGAGAGCACCCACAGTAGTACAGGACGTCCAGTTTCGTCGTCTTAAAAAGAATTACGTCTTAGCAGAACTAGACACAATTATCAGTTTAAATTAGTTAGTTAGTTTATACTACTCAACCAGCACCGATAAAAAAATGTAGGTAAATTAACTCACCTACGACCTGGACGTGTCGTACTTCTGCAAACATGCATTGATTATGCATAAAATTATCTTGACTGGACAAGAGCATTTTTTTGTCCGATTCTGAATAACGAACACCTATGCGAACTTCACAGAATACGGATCATTTCTCTAGTAACTATTTATATCTGACCCCCTACATGTGATACGCATAGGCTTACTCGGTTTAACACAATTCCATAGACCTTAGTATGTTAACCGACACTAGAGAGTCGTTAAATGCTGGTGTGGGAACCGGTTCAATATTAACTTCCCAATACAAACGTGGGTTTTTTGTATCAACATGAAACAACCGTGTAAACTACTTAAGCCATGACGTCTAGTAAGGCAAAGCCGGGTAAGCTCATATGAAAAATGTCAATTCGAGTGATCGCGAATAGGTAGTCAGCGTTACACAAGCAAGTGAGTGTCGGCCGGTATGCACGGACGGCCGCAACCACCATCTGCTCCCTCAGTTTCGTTTCGTGTGTGGTGTTACATACAGTGAGGCATGCCAGATTTGAGTGCACGAGATGGCGAATGATGTAATTTGTTGAATACACAATGAAACGGAACACACCACAACTGGTGTGCCCGAATTTGCTTGAGCGAGACTCATCACAAAACTGTTGTGAACAATGGCCACAATTAACATCATCCTATTGCCACTCAGTCCGATTATTCATAGCCGTTTATGAACATCGTTTGACTGCGCCAAGCTGAACAGAAAGACCATAGGGTATTGTGGTTTTCCGTTCATACCTATCTTGAAAATCAGATGCTCAACTGGCATCTCATCAGACCTGTTCTGATAGGGTTGCATGTCCTGTATTTTCATGTCTTTCCACCACTTCCGGACACTGTTAATTGTCTCGTTAGGTAAGATAGTGACTAATCGAGTTAAGTGGTCGAATTCGGTTTTACCGAATTCGTGTCAGCACCAACCCTTGGCGTTTGTTAAGTTACCTACTTGCAAATAATGAGTAGTAAGAGGAAGTAAAACAAATTAGTGCCCAGTAGGGGGCCGTGAACGTTATGAATGTCCAATCAATCATCAGTTTCGTCGTCAGCTGCCTGGTCCTGGGATTTCTGTACACAGATAAAATTGAGCACATTATAGTGTGACTAAGTCTGAGGGAGCAACAGGATATATATAACTCACTTGCTTTTTCGTTTCGCCTCACATAAATAGTGCAACGTGGTCGTGCAGGCCTGAAAATGTTAAGGAAAGACCGAAGCGGATTCAGGCAACGCAGATCGAAAAAACGTCCATACACAAATACAGTAGCAGGCTTTTCATCACCCACAGGTAATATGGTTTGAAAGGTCATCGACCTTGACAATAAGCAGATTCATATGGGAACAAAACTGCTTCAAATAGGAAAATGAACTGTGAATTAAATTTAGAAACAAACAAATTCACGAGCAAAGAGAAGAAATAAACTCGTGGCTCAAACGACGATATACATCGCCAGAAAGCTAAAATTGACGCATAAGATTCGGGGCCAAGAGTCTCAATCGAAGTGGATTGGAGTCCAAATCTTGAATCAAATGTGAGTTGTGTTCAAATTTGTGATATGACTAGTCAGGTGAACGGTAATTCAGGGGTCAATGGTCAACGTGGCCGTTCCACAAACAGAGAGGCACTAGCTCGAATGCCGGTTTGAATTAACATAAACGACATTGACTACCTTTGTTCAGAGTGAAAATCAAACCAAGTGGCTCTCGTGGAAGTTGAACGACCACAGGAATGTGAAGATTGCAATAGAATTTAAGTGATATTGACTGTTAGTGACCAAATCAACAACTTCATTGGGAAATCAACGCACTATCGATTAAGATATCTCATCGATCGTAACTTCTATGCCCAAGTGGTCTCTAACCTTATCCTACCTACTACATCGATCACATGGCTGGCTTGTGGCTTTTCCAGGCGCTCAGCTTTGTGGAGCGATGGTCGATAAGATGGGCGCGCCAGAGGTATGCGAAGCATGACAGATCACGATTGTAGGCCATATCTACAGGACTATCCATGTAATTAATTGCGGAACAAGAGTTTGTCAAAAAGCATATCACTTTGTTCACACCACCAATACACTGGACACAAACTAACGAGCAAACAATAGGGTGGTTGAATGCAAAAAAAACCTCAGCGAATTACCCCTGAAACCCGATAATTTTTGAGCTAACGCACAGGAACGATAAAGAGGAACAACTAAGACGCAAGCTCACGTCAGTTTCATAGACACACCACGAGCAGTATGGCAAGCTGATGCGATCCACCTGCTTACAAACAGATCCTGGCAATCGGTGGGTGAGACCGGTCTTACAGCATCACTTTCGGCTATTAAGGGGCAATAACACACGTTCGATACGCTCCTAATGCTTGTACCACGGAGTAAGGAAGCTCCTCTACAACTTGGATGATGCAATAATCTGCTTGACCTGTGAAATAACATAAGACTAGAGATTCACACATGGAGTCAATCAGCTTGAATAGATTAATGATGACGTTGAGAATGAACCATACGGTTGTAGGGTCTAATCACAAGTATCTTGTGCATCCCTGTTTGACGACACTGTCACCCATAATGTGTTTTAGTACGTTGCATGGCAGAAAACGCCATATGGTGCAACACCAAAAGATGAGATGAAAGCCAAATCTCATTAGTGTTGTGCAATCGTGACAAGAAATGGACAGATGGATGGCAATGTTCAACACGAACGGATCAAATGGGTGCATGATGCCAACTGCTACCGTTCAGAAGCACTTCATTTACAAGTATGCGCACGGATTCACTAGTAGTCCGTGGACACATAAATCTGTTGCTATCGATTAGCCTCGTTTACGTCGTCGTGTCACTGACAGTCATCAAGTCAACGTTTCTCAATCCAACCAGCGTACGACGTCCAACACTTCACCCGATACAGCACAACTTCATCGAGTTCGCGATCGATGGGAATGTGAAAGGCGTGTTGACAAATCATGATTTCGAGTCAGGAAGCTTAGTGGAGAAGTATGATTGTGAATATTTTAGAGTGGACGATTCAATAATGTCATGAGCTTTCCAGTAAGTCATTTACTCAACCCAGGTATGCATTACTGCCGGAAAAAATGGGAGAAATGAGTTGGTCTTTCATCATAAAATTGATTTCATACTGGTCTGTTTGACCAACTGATCTCCGTTTCAAAGAATACCTCTGAGTGAACAATATTCAGAATTAAGGAAATGTAGGCACCATCACACTCGACATTGGTGCACTCAAGCAGCAGTTCGACAGCATGCAGCAAAGTCTCAGAACACTAATCATCGTTAAGGATGGTTCAACTAAAAAAACTAATATTTTCAAGACAAATTCACGCTTATTGCATCATTATTAGGCACACAGTTGTGTAGTGTTCAGGATGTGATGTACAATCAGATGTCTTGAGAGACGTGTGGGTTGACGTGACAGTTGACTGGCCAGAAAGAATCGATAAACAACAAAGGTTAACTAACCGGGACACGGGGAAGAACCATGCAGTTGTCAAGTCTGGTCTGTAAGGACTGAGAGGCAGCCCGTCCACCTTCAAAGCAAAGAGGAGGCGCATGCTACTAAACGAGAAACTGTAGAGAATAGGCTGTGGCACTCGGCCTGCAGTGACCTGACGCGCACATTTTACATTAACTGCATTGCTTTCGCCAAGGTCAACTGTCTTTTACAGATATGTATCAACTAAGCATCCACTTTCCTAATGCGAGTGAAGCAATTAGCTGTTGTAGTGGCATTTTCACTAAGCATCGTTTAATGCTTATCGGTCGCTGATTCAGTCACAACTTCTCATTCGCTCGCCGAATTCGAAAGCGTCATCGTTGTTGTGTTTAGAGACGACAACGGGATGTGAGCAAAAAGGATTGACTCACTCCTTTCAGCTTGGCAGATAGTAGCTCGTACATGGACTGGAACACTACCACCTTGTATTGCAAGAATGCTAGTCACCAATCCAACTTTTTGAAATGCAACCGTGACCCATCAATCCGTTTTCCGCATTCGTGTCGATCAACAATTGTTTCTGTACCTAAGTTATTGATTGACGGTTGTTGAATTAGACTGTTACAGATTGAACACCACTCATGATTTGAGCTTTCATAGTCAAGTAGACCTTTCAAATGGACGAATTCGAAGGATGTGTCGATCGGCTTACCGCATATTTCAGTCGAGCCCGATAAACAGATGCAAGTCCCCTGTGAGGACGAGCGAGAAAAGCTGATTGGATGAATGTCTAAAAATCCACGCAAACGATATTAACCGAAACACACAAATCAATTTATTCTCATTACTCAGAGTGAATTGCTACTCAGCTAGCGTACGTCCGTAAAAGCCATGTAGGCCTGAGTGAAGGCAATCAAGGCTACGTAAAACGTGCTGGTCACATCCATTTGGCCTGAACTCTACAGACGACATACTGTTCAAACGAGCAGGGAGAACGTGCTAAATTACTTGATAAAAACGGCAACCTTGTCAGTGGTATCCGCATGGACCAAACGTCAAATGATATCACAATCCCCGAAACGGCAGAATTGACTGTGGAGCGTTCATTCGAAAGAGAACATAATGTATTGCGAAAACTCACCCAGCATCATTTGCTAGAGAGGATATTGGAAACTTACGCCCCATTTACCGACGCTTAAAAACAAGTGAAAAACCGATTCCGAAGCGGAGACGCAGATTAAAAGGTACTCTGAAAGATATGATAACAGTCGACTAGCTCCATTGTTTTATACAGCTGAGAGACAACAGTTGAAGATGTGTTAGAAAGAATGGCGGCTAATTTTTGTTCAACTGAGTTGTCTGTGGGATGGGAAGAATGATTGAAAACAAACGTAGGAAGGCTCGAAGTTGTCTTGTCTAACCTTCAACTCGATTATCTGTAAATGTCAGAGCTTTAAGGGAATGGGTATTACACCTCTCCACCTCCTCTTACACAGTTTCAACTTCAGCAATAGCGCCATTTTAGAGTCCGGTGAAAGTTGCTAAGTAAGACCTTCGTAACAATATCAGCTCACCAATAGCACCATATAGCAATAGGCACAATCGTCATGACAAACAAATCTGTAAAACACAAGCAAATCAGCCATCTTAACAGCGTTACTGAGCAGACCGGATAGCTTGCCAAAAACAAATGATCATATACGAGATAGACCACATATGCCACAGCACGAAAAAGCCAACCAGTAAACAACATAGGCAATAACAGTATATAAAACCGTGTGTAAGTTGAGTTAGCGGTCGCTGCCTGCTCGGATGAGAAGTTCAAGCTTTGAAGTATCATGTGAATATACGAATAACATTGATAAACATCAGTTCAGTTAACTCATATTGTGACTCAACAGCCTCAAGCAGTAACAGCAATATCGGACAACAGAGTACTCTAACCAGAAAACGTCCTACTTAATAAACACTTATAGGATGCATGAAAATTTTCAGTGTTAGGTACTTACGCTGATGAAAAAATGTCCTAAAACCGTCCAACAAGAAAGCGCTATAAGATTTCAAACAGAACCAGTCCTTCCTAGGAAGAAGTGATGAAGCAAACTTGTAGAACTAAATCAAGCATACATACACGTTCACTTCTGAGAGTATTATTAAAGTACACAAATCCGTGGGTCCACAATCTACACACATCGCTCTGGTAAGCTAAAAGTCTATAAACAATCGATTGATGAATACAGTAAGAGACTCGTTCAGCGGTAGTTCCGCACGACTTCTACCAAATGATTCTTGAGGTGCGCACAAGATGCACTTCAAGTATGACCTCTCCGTAAACGCGAGTGTTTGGAAAGTACCAGAAATTTCGGTTTGAAATCTGAGCACCTGATTCGGATGACGCGGTTGCACCACGAAGTAAAGACCGGTTAGGTGAAAAAGCGAACAACGCTTGTTCCGATTTTTGGAGCTTATTAGAACACTAGTTTAGTGAATGGCATTCCGTAAAACACAATCCTCTCTATCATACAGCCCATCTCACGTTGGCTCTAAGCCCAGACAGAACAGTGTAACGCTGATAAGATTCATTCTTTCTAGCTTTTTATCCCAAGAGTATGTATCAGGTGACGTCCAGGATGTGTTACAGGTGTTACAAAAAGTCCTGAGAGGCTGCTATAACCTTTCGGTTCAGCTATGGAATGGAGTTACGGATTTCAAACCACGGACTTCGTTCAGTTCCATAAAAAACCTAACGGAGTTAATCTAGATATCCATTGGGTCAACCGTCAAATTGTACCTGCTGAGTCAATTTAAGCACAGAGACGCGAAGAGTTGACCACACAATCAGCGCCACATTCTTCATCACCTCTTCCGTTGTTACTATGCTTAGACCAGTTTACTCAAGTAACCGAATCGCTGCTTTAAACGATTTAACACCATACTCATTGGTTTCTGATGTTCAGAATGGCGGCGCTCGAAATCATCGCACGTTCTTCGTAAGCTCAAACCCAAAGAAATAATCACAATCGACGTCTGGAAGTTTCATCATCCAGCCAATGTTATCAGTAGACCAGCATGCACAATCTGACAGGCCGTGTAAAACAAACTTCATAATGGGACGGACACTACCCGGCAGATTGGTAACTGGAACTCACACCGGTGGGATGTCACAATCCACAGCACGCGCAAAGTGCTGGACAGGCTAAACAAAAACATTGAACGGAGTCACTGTGATCCGTCAAATCAACCAGTAAAAACTCGTATCAAGCTGAGGTGAATTCAGAGCGGCGTCGCACACAGGTTTCCTCCTCACCCACACCACACTAACTGGTCGCTGTTTCTAGAGCGTGCCTACGTGTACATGGCCATCTGTATAACTGAACGGTCTGTAACACATCCTTATCACTTGGTATTGGTTGTTATATCGACTAGTCTTCCTTCATCGTTGTACAATGACTGCAACCGTCACAGCAAACAGCTTCACAGAAGGGATAATTTGCTCACTCTAGAAAATGCTTCTTACTGTGAGGACGGACTGTGGTTCGAACGCTGGCGATTTGCAGAAATATCTGGTCAAATATATCACAAGAAAATGCGTCGCAGTGTGCTGCCGGACAGTTGATGGAGGAATTTATGGCATCAAGTGGCTGGTTATAGCGACTTAAGGAGATATAATGTTTATGGAATAAGTTGCAGAACAATTGGGTGCTCTTTGGATATTCAGACAGTTTGAAAGTATAACCTGTGAGAGATACGTACTTTTCAATTCGCTTATCTACCCCAGAGAGCATTTCTTCTAATTGCGCGGTTTAACTGAATTGACGGTTCGATTGCGTTCGCAAACGAAAGCCATAAGCTTTTTTCTAATGCACGTATGGTCCTAAAACATTAGTCTCCAGTGCTTACAGAGTTCAATTGATTGTCGTTGAGGGAAGAGAGTAAACACATTTGAAACTCATTGTCAGTAATGAGTCCACGACCCTAACTTACTTATTGAAAAAAGCGTTGTGAAGACGAATTCCTTCAACGGGTCCACAGAGAGCCAAAAAATCTTCCTTGGTTAGTCGAAGCATATCACGACCTGCAGAAGAACGAGTAAGGGAGTTTACTACAGTTCACACTATCAAGTGATTTTATTGAGTTAATGTTTGCAAAATTAGCCCCTCCGCATTGGAACCTCATGAATTCCATCATCAACAAGATCCGATAGATGAGACATACACCTTTGAAGACCTCACAAAAACGAACTTGGCTATGATGGGCTGAATAAACCACCTTTCGGTGGGCGATTGCACGTGCACGTCGCATCACTGAACAAACAATCCGTATACGCAGTGTCCAAGTGAGTTTACTCCCAATTATTAGCCGTAAAATGAGTAATTCAAGAATCAATTTTCTGAGCTCCCAACAACATTTAACGTCGGTGGTTTCCTGCATTCCGTTTGCATCAACGTTGGTGGTAATGTTGGGAAAAATGTGCATCATTCATTTGACGTCAGAATGCATTACGCAAAAAATTACTGAAGTACAAGTTGATCTTGATTTCCTCGGAAATGTTTGCGCATTTTTTTTAGCAAGGCTGAAAAAATTACGACAAAATACACAGTGTGACTTGACAGCATTCTCATACGCACTTCGATCATCAGATCTACATCCTGTTGCTATGAATGCTAACGATGAAGTGAACAACTATCCAATACTGAACGGCAGCGAAGGCCATTTTCAGGATGCCAAGTTATGCTTGAAAAATGGTGTTTCTTGACTTGAACATGTTCACTCGACGGGAACACAGTCTAGTGACACTCGCTTCAACTCTGTAGGGAATTTCTATACAATGGAAAAGCAGGACAAGCTGAATTTGTTAATTTAGCAATTCTAGAATGAGAGCTTTATTGTCGGGTGGTGTAGTTTTTGAATCTCGCGCCATTCATTAAAAACTCGTGAGGATTTGATAGTAGGAACACTGGTTCCCTTAAAAAATAGCGTTAACATCTACTTCAGTTACATTCTCACGCTAGGGAAAGTAGCAACTGATTTTCCAAACGAGGCTCGTCAACTGAGCTTACTTAAATCGGCCTACATTACTTGCCGAAATGGACACTGCCTACGGGAACATGATGAGTGGTCGGAACTGGCATAGCTAACTTATTCCGGTCTAGTTTATTCAGGGTGCACATCCATCACCAATAACGATTCATGTTAGATCAAGCGCATTTGAGCTTTGTTAGGACAGTACCACATGCAGGTGGACCGCAATCTATCGCGTAAGACACGTTCGGTTTTCAGTCTATCACGCGCTGCCATAACTGGACCGGTTTTTACGGGGTCGGAAATGAGAATACATCATGTCCGCCAGAAGATTGAACTGACAAACTACCGTCATCTTTAAACATATGTACAGCCTTTGGGTGATTTTCCGTGGAATAAACAGCTAGGTCGAGCGGTCGACGTTCTCCTCTGATCCGCTGTTCGGTTTGACTATCAAAGTAGACGAATAAGGCGTCGACACATTAACCAGTAAGCCACGTTTTTCGGAAGTTTGTTCTGCAGTATGTCGCTCCATTAAGGCACCATTAATCTTCTCCATCTTAATTATGCACGTGAATACCTATGATGTTGTGCAACGGAAATTGATTAATCTGACCATTTTTGTTCGTCACTTAAACGATCCGATCAACAAAATGGACAGATAACCTGATTTCCCCATAAATCTCATTGTACCAAGTTGGGTTTGGTTGTCCCTAGCACATTGGTGAAGGTTGCAAGGCGACATTGATTACCTATTGAATGTTCTTGAATTGGCCATAAAACAGACAACCTCGCCTGCTGAGAAAAAATTCGAGTGGTACGATGATAGCAGTGATGTAGTTTAATGTGTGACGCCGTTTGAGATCACATCAATTAATTCAGATTGGTGCAGTGTTACCATCACATTGTCAAAAGGAACAGTTCCCCAACGAAAAAAGTTGCAACGTCTTACACTCATGAGTGGATGAGACGAGTATGAGGGATGCGAATTGGTTTGGCCGATTTTGACAGAAAAATATACTAACATTGCCATGTACATGTTAAAATACATTTCGTACAATCCACAGCAGCTAGAAGTTTCAATCTATTATGTTTTGTCATTGAAAAGAGTAATTAGAACACCATACTACAACGTTAGTGTAGCTTGTAACCGAGGCAATAAAGCTCAGCACATAGGATATACTGAGTCTCTGATTCCACAAACGTACACGAACGAGGATTTGACTGAATTATACGTTTATTACACTTAAGACTACTTCCTCCAGGTGGATATTATAACAGTTTAATTTTATGAGAAGTACGATAAAATAATGCTTCATTTCAATAAGATGTGTGAGGTACACATTCTCCAATATGACGGCTTTCGGGTCGATCAATCAGATTGTTGGTAGTCTGACAATCCGATGTCTTTTGCATTTAGAAGATAGGAAGCGATTCCGTTCTGGCCTATCAGGATCAATTAGATGAATGGTCTGAGTGGACGATTTTTACCCTACTACCGATAATTACTTAAATGTCATTTGACTGTTAAAAACAACGGCCAGATTTCTTTAAGCTGTTACTATGTGTTCGTTGCTTAAGTGTCATGTACCTTGATAATGCGTCTCTAAACAATACTAACATGTGCGCCTTCGAAGAAAAACCCCTGCATAAGTAGAAGCTGATCATCGACATTTCATGACACGAAACAATCATCTATAACACTGAGCATATCTTAAACAAACGTATGCACACCTGTCTTAAAACTGGATGTGATCACTATTACTGTTACAACAGGCAACGTGAGAATGAATGACGATAGAAACGTGTTTGCACACAGAGCAGCTAAGATGCTACAAACCTGTATATGTTTTGAATATCTCCATGAGATTGGAAAAATTTGCAGCCCGTAGCCAATCAGACACTTCTGTAGAGGTCATTCCGGTATGAATCGGCGGGTGACAAGTGCTTCCATGGCCTAGGCTGAGCTCAGCAGAACTAAAATCCAGAACGGGTTTGCTGGTTTGTACGTCCATTTTATGTGACTCTACAGCGACTTCCAAAGGCGACTGTAGATCTGGCATTGCAGACGGACAATAAGGAGGTTCCGATTCCACCAGGCTCACACCAGCTACCATGTCGCTTGACGAGTAGCCTCCATCACGACTGGACAAGCCAGACTCGAGGGAGATCGGATTTGGATCATCTATGAGAAAGTTCGCTTGGGCACTGTGAACTGACAAGTCGCCATCATGCGAGTCGCCTACGGCCCATCGTCCAACCTCCTCGTTTCCGAAACTGGAGTCGGCCGAAGTGCTCAGGTCACATGTTTGTGGGCCCACTTCATGTGTGCCTGGTAATTCATCTATGCGGTTGGCCTGATATGAGGAGTTAGAGGACGAAAATCTTGAGAATTGTATACTCAAGTAGGTGGAAAAAAGTTCATAGCATTTACGTCTCAACTGTATACAAGAACATGATCAGGTGCTGTTGGTATGCAAACGTGATCAAGTCTACGAACATGAAAATGAACGTTAGGTGAGGGAATATCGATGATGGACAGGGTAGATGCCTTTCTCTAGTACGGATGAAATACGACTGCCCAAAACATCGCCATAAGCGACAGTGATCGCTAGCGGCGCTAAATTATAATACAACCATCAAAAGCCATAATCTAAACATAAGCATTCAATATTAAGGCACCGACACCATTCCTATGAATAGCAGAGATGCACGTGAAAGGTAAACCCTTCCAGTTTGCATTGCATCACTTCTGCAATTTTTTTGTTGTAAACGCTCGACAGAATACGTTGGTTCATCCACAGTATAGTAACGCGCTTGACAGAAATCGGATTCTACTCCCCGCAATAGTTAACATGGAAAGTCTTAGCTCCGAGAACAACGCGATTATCCCATTTAATTCATTTTAAGACAAACCAAAAGAAGGCTGTAAAAAGCAACTTTGTTCCGCTCCAGAAAACGTATGCAGCAAGGAAGAAAATACAGAGTATTTATATGGTGCATAGCGACTTACAAACATTCCCGAATCAAAAAACTGAAGGACAGTTACCAAAAATAGGAGTTAAGGTCACTAAACCACCAATGGGCGTAGCGGAATAAAGATCGAACAGGTAAGAAGATAACGAAGGTTACCTCCTGACTGTTTTGGACATTTCTGCCCATTATGATTAGGTAAAATCGTTTTCTCCAGGAAGGAGGCGATTTCGGATTCCTTAACATTCGCACACTTCACGGACAACGCAGTTAAATAATTGTAATGTTTGTTAAGGAGCACGATCAGTAAACACTTCTTCTGAAGCCATTAACCACAAACTAAGTCATCAGGCCTAGGGTAACCAGCGCGATCTCCGGGGGGTAAGCGACTGGCAACCATTTTTAAGTCGTAATAGCATCAACAAATAGCGTGCAATGTGGCAAACGATTTGGTAGCACCATCATGGTGAAACCACTTGAGTAAACGAATCTCTAAACAGTGAATTTATGCGATCCCGCTTCTAAAACCAACGATGCTACCGGATGCATTTGATTGGAAGTATGCTTCGATGAGCGACTACTAGAAGGCGTAATACATCCTTGGCTTTGAGCAGTATAATACATTGCTTTCATGGTCACCTTACACAAACGCTCATTACCTTTTGGGAGATGCTGCTCGGCCGTCAAAAATAATATGGATTAGCGAAGATCACCCTGGTCGTGGATATAAAAAATTATATAACGTTTCTTGTACTAACACTGCTGATCTTGAACACACGCCATTCAACACGCTTCATAATTTTACTAAGATTCAGCCATCAGAACTAAAACATATTTGCAGGTAATGGTTTCCGAAGTTATAGGATGCCCCCGAGCGGAAGATGGGAATCTAATCCCATGTGCTAGGCAACGACTAAATGAACCACTGTGAACAACAAACGGTGAATAAGTTAACTTACAAGCGCGAGGAAGATCAATTAAAACATCTCAACTGCCAACTAGGGCGGAGGAGGTGGAGTGTTGAAGAAGAATGTCAATCAATTTGGTCAACAGGACACAGCCATTCAAACATCCTTACACTAAAAACTTCCAGAAAACCAAAGCAGAGTCAAAAAATTAATCCAAAACGGACGCAATTCAGTCACAATCAAAGAAGGTGGATAGAGTGAGCTCAACCCGAACGTGTCCAAAAGTACTTACTGGTTGCGTACGAGACGAAACACAGCTACGTTCGTAGCTCTGTGATGCCCGACGCTTCTCTGATAACCATGACGGATGCTTTCGTGGTCCGACTCCCATAGAATCGTCCCAGTGGGCACAGCACGGTCGGGTCTTCGTATTGATCACGCGAATCCACCGGTTTCCAAAACCGCCGCCAGCACCACAGTGGTTGCGGCAACTACGCCCACAAGCAGAGCAGCTACCCATGCAAGTATCTAACGTCCGCTGACGTCGTCTTCGTGGGTTGTGCAGAGTAACAGAGGCGTTCAGGCCAGAATGACGTTGACTAGGAGACGAGGCCAAGCCCGGGCCGGGTGAGGAGCGCCGTGTGCGAACCAGTGAAGGACGTTGGAGAGGTTGGGCTGGGGTGGCAAAGTGAGCCGTCGCAAGTATTGGACTGGTGACCACAACCTCTGCTGGTTGGGCGGGAGTTGTATGGTCCTGGAGGACAGTCTGAACACTTGCGGGTAATGCATCGACCGGAATCGCGGTGTTGACGGAAAGACCTGCCCTGTACAGACGTACATAGTTAGTAAGCCATAAAGAACAAAGCCATCACATGAACACAGCAACATTTTTATGGGGCCATCTCAAATCGCTGTCCTTACTCTTATACATAAGACTAGGACCGTCAGATACGGATTTGAATGTGCAACCTTTTTGTCACGAGTCTCAACTAGCAACCACTTGGTTATCAGTCCGACACTATGTCTCATACTTATATGGAAATCATTTTCCCTCATAACTCGCTCACTTTAACAAACAAGGATTAATGGTATATTCATCCACGAAGTCCACCAAAGTTATTTTTACGACCGTCGAAAACTACAGCGTTCGGTTCGTATGTGGACAATACATTTTTTACTTATAGTGATCTCCGAGTTGTGCAATGAACAGGCAACTAATCGCTCGAGTTTCCGGCCAACCAGAAAAAAACATACTCTTCAAGACTATATGAATGATTGGTTCCGAACAGCTGTCAGTAACACCCAAAATGCCAAGCAAAAGCTAGTGTTAATATTTACTTTCAAATACGAGTTTAGACAAAACTCTTTTCCGACCGATTTGTTACCTCACATGATGTACCAATTAACAAATGAGGTCGGGTGGACGTACTGCATCACCATCATCATCATCAGCAGCAGCACAGACAGCAATACATCAGTGGTTCACACTAATGCCACACAACCATGANCACCTCGCACCTTACACCAGTCGGTCGCAGTGTCAGCGAACAGTGCTCGGTGTGGAAGACGACTAGCTGGCATCCTTAATATGTGACTTAACCATCTAAGCCTGTGCAAACGTAGAGACTGGACAAAAGAACTCGTTTGGCAATCACTACCAAACACCCGCTTCCTAACCTCCTCATTACTCACACGCTGGTGCCACCCGATACGAGCGATTGGACGCAGACATCGGTGGTCAAATACCTGAAGACGGTTCACGTCTTCTACCCTGAGCGGCCAGGTTTCGCTACCGTAATGTAATACGGCCATCACCGTTGTCTTATATACGCGACCTTTTAGCTTCAGAGAAATACCCCCTCAGTCGCCAGAGATGCCTCAAATTAGCGAATACAGCCGTAGCCTTAGAGCTGTGCGCTTCTCTTTCATTCCCTACAAATCCACCGCTGCTGATACAGCTTCCCAGAAACCGGTCAACAACCTCCTATAGGCCTATTGTCAAAATTAAAAAAACGGCGTATATCAAACAACCTGCCTTAGATAAGGAGTATGAACAACTGACGATCGACAGAAACGATGGATTGAGCTATGACGCACCTTAAAGAATCCCATCAAATACAGAACTGGCGACCAGGACACGTATACAGCCGTCACATAACATTAAATTGTACGGCGTTATACATGTGTGCCGGACTATCTAGACACAGGGGTGTTGTTACCAGTGGGATACTTGGATCTAAAATCACCCAGAAATGGAATCGATCAAAAACGATGGGTTTGTGTTGGGACGCTTAGTGCTTAATGGTTTGTTGCCCAACCCACACGGATATTTGAAACCGTTACAGAAGACAAAAATGAGCGTAAATTGCTCCCTAAAACGTCGTTATTATCATTAGAATTGGGCTTCACATAGTCAGAATTCATTCGCCTTGGCCTAAGAGTAACCATGTGAGCGCATTCTGACACGTACTTTGTGGTGTTTGCCTTCACAGCTGAATCCGCTGTCCCGACGGTCGTAACGGCGGTGGAGGGGGTTAGATAATTACCAACTCGAGCAGTGTCAATCGAGTGCTTCGGTTTTCGTACTTGATCCAACCCGTTTGTTTCAGCTTCAGACCCACCAGGGCGTTTTGTTCTAGTAGGTGAGTAGGCTGAAGATGACGTACACAGATGTCTCGCCGGTAGGTAGTTCAATGTCGTAATAGGGAGTGAAGGTCTGTACATTGCCTGGAACAGTCACAATTAGTTAGAAATGGGTAGAGGAGATCAATGAAGCAACACGCAACAGACAAATATGATCGGAGGTAAAACTGAAGAGTCGGAGACAACCCATTTTTAGAAATGCGCACTTCGAACAAACACGCGCCAAGTTGATAAAGAACGAGAACGCGCTACAGTCGATAAAATTACTGATTATTTCGGACCAAACAACTCCCGTGGATTCATATGTGGTATGAACCGTGAAGAGCACGCTCAAGTATGTTATGTGGAGGAACTTACACGACCCTCTTCAGATTTTCGTTCGAGCTTTTCACGATCTGTCCGATGTTTTCGGTCGGCACCCTTCATTTTAAATACTTTTACCTGTGTAGCGCACGATTCCAAATGACAGTCCGTGTCAAAGTCGAAGTAATCAACCTGGAAATACAAGATAAAAAGCCTGAAGTCGGGGGCTATTAGAACGGATTGTTGCGTGTTACGATACGACATACTAAATCGAAGAAAGCTAATCACCATGAAACTACTCAAATCTAGGGGAGCACGTGAAACACCCAGGGCTCGAATGGAGGATCATCAAGCTTAGCAGTAAGACAGAAATGTATGGAAAAATAGGAGAATAAGTAAGACAAACTAAGAGATTTTCGACTTGTTTAAACTGAATCCCGATCAGTCAGTATCCTAATCACTTCCACTATGAGACGAATAGGCCCATCACAACCGTGCCCAACTGTAACATCTTAAACATTGGCGAGACAATGATACAGTTATTTCTGTAAGTGCGAACGATTGAGGACATCTGTATGAACCGGAGCCATTTGATAATTCTGACATTCAGAATGGAAGTCATCAGATCTTGTGAAAATTATGGAGGAACCAACTCAATTATGGTCACAATGAAAATTCGGGTATTTGTTGATGTTCGTGTACTGACTGTAGTCCGGAAGGCAGACAGACTTCCACATTTACTCCACCAAGTGCTGGAACAGCATCAACAATCGCCGTTTTTCTCGATCACAAACGAGCGTCCGATCCCACGGATAGATCTGAACTACTGAAGTATTTGCAATCAAGGGGGTAGAGAGGTGGCGTGTGAACACTCCACTTGTACTTCACCTCAAGTTAAGATTTCCCGGGGGGGGGCTATAAAAGTGATTTGGTAGTAACAGCGACATACACCAAGGCTGTCGATTTTCATCAACCCTGCTCGGTTACGTCATCCATGAAATGAAGGACAGCATTAACCATGCTTTTGAATGTAATTTGAAATTTTAAGGTGCAAAACATTTCTGAAAGACCCATAATCATAGTCAGTAGTGGCACCATTGGTACCTAACTGACGCATAATCACATGCGGAAGAATACGCCCTAGTTTGAAGAAATCGGATGAAGGATGGGTTGGATTTACTCTCGGAAACACCTAAACTGATACGACCATCATCAACATGCCTACATCTTGTAAACAGACAACAGGTTTGTGTGGACAGGACAATATATGCAAGGCTTTCATGCCCAGCCCCAGTGGATATCATCAATTCAAAGTTAACTCGATCACAAAAATATTCACACCATTGCCAGCAAGAAGCAGGGTGGGCCAAGAAAACATCTAACAGAGAGGCAAACACGTTCTGTAGTTGCTAACTAGTCAGCGGCTGCTTACATTTCATATGCTAAGCCATCGATTGGTCCATCATAAGTGAGCTGGAGGTTTGGCTGAGAGCCAGTCACTCCCAATACACGACCTGATCATGTAAACTCAAGCATTTTGAGTGTTTGGCTGCAGGACTGCAGTGGTTACCTACAGCTAATATTAGATAAACAAATTACGGTTGGTTGGTCGATTCGTGTGCTTAAAAAGAGACATAAGTGACACTGGAGATGTAGGAAGCGAAGTATTGGTTCGTATATCCAAGGTTACGGCGATTACCGTTAACACTCCTGAGGAAGGCCACCCGAGGTGGTTGAAACGTAGAGTATTACAACTTGCTCGAAACGTTGTGTTATTCCCAATCTGTATATCATTAGACAATCTCTGCTTGCAGAGAGGTCTTTCTGAGACTAAAGGGACATTCCACATCATCATAACAGCCATGACCTTGACAAGAAGGTACCGTGGTTCGTGTCACCGTCCATCTCAACAACGACGTGGAATATCCTAGAAGAAGGCGTTATTAAAATGGCTAAAAATGAATGACAGACTTGGTGGACAAACTAAAAGTGGCGTGAATGAAGATACATCTCTGATTGCAGTACACTGCTATCTCGGATAGCGTTTTTCACCGGAGACTGGAGTGATCACAGTGACCCTAGCCAGGAAGGCAACATCTACCCACTTTTCCCAATGGAACCGTCAGGGCCCTCAAATTGCGTGACTCCTTTGTTGCTTGACAACTACGCGATTTTACCCAACTGTTGGAGGTCCCAGTATATAATGTCCGGTACAACAAAAGATCATATAGAATACGGAGTGCATGATCCAAACGTCGCATGCTGCGCAACGCGATTAGCTGGCCAACTTATCACGCATCCAGAGCGCTCTGGTATACGCGCCGATGAACGGTCGTGTTGCTCATGCGACCAGTCCACTTGAAGTGAGCTAAGTGGCGGAGACAACGATAGGCAAACATGGCAAGTATCCTTATATCTTCGTTGCGAACAGGTCACGTTTCTGAATCACAGTGCAAAATAGAATGCACACAACCATTACATACACTTCCTTTCAGCAACAACCGAACGTCTTTTCGATGAAATAGATGAGGCAGTTCGGCAAAGCTAACTTTTACCTTGGATATCTTCGCTGATATCTCACCAATAATATTACAAGATGACAAGAAAGTGCTACCCAAGTGTGTGAAACTGTCCACAGTCCGAAGTGGACTTCTGCAATAAAGAAGGTGAGAGTGGGAATGCCCCAGTCTTGAAGCATCACTTTGCACTTTGAAGGTGCGAAGCGCATTCCAGACAAACCAGCCCGACCACTCGTGATCTGCATGTCCTAGGCAGAAGGGCTAAATAAGGCAATATAATCCGCATACTCCATGTCGGTCAACCTGGCGCCAGGAAGAAGCTCAACACCAAGCCCATTGTATTCTGCAAGTTCACTTTCAAGAATGTCGTCCATGACGAAACTGAATAGAAAAGGGGAGACCGGACACCTCTGACTAACAACACTAGAAGTGATGGGTGCTCAGTACGAACTCACCAAATGCTTTACCACTTTTGGCTGTTGCGAACAAGTCAGGTGGTATCAAACGTTAACACAACCATCTAGGGGGTTCAGACGAAACCGACAATGAGAAGAATGCCAGGGCACTGATGACTTTGGTTGAGAGAAAAACATGAAAAGCAGAACGGTATGTCTAACAAACAAGGTAACACAGCTCATGAGCGTCAGTAAGACAAAGAAAGGATAAGTTAAGAGCAGAAGAAAGTACTACCTGTAGTCGAAAAGGTACCCCCTTCTCGCCTCCGTGTTTTTTGGCAGTGAATTCTGTACCGATGCAATTGAGCCGAACGGCAACGCCGCATTGCAGTCCACTCCACACACACACCACCGCGTTTGGACTGTTGGGATCCACATGCAATTCATCGAACGCGTTCGAACGAGAAACATCTACAAACAGATATAGAATCGTAGGATCAGATGAGGAAAGTAAAGAAGCAAACATAATAAACTGATCAATGGAAAACCACAACTAGAACAAGACACGGAGATATGGTACAACAGAAAATCCACGAGGTTTTGCGTTTACGTTCGTGGGGGAATTACATCTTCAGATTAGCTTGCACAACTTCAATCCCTTTTGTGAGCTTTTGATCAGCATTAAGGAAGGCTCGGTGAACGGTCACGCTTATCCAGTACGGAACAAAAATTAGTGCGAACTTTGTGTACACATTTTCTGGAATGCACACATCAAACAGACAAGTAGTGTAGAGAATTCACCACCGAAGTTACCCTCAACGCTCAATCGAGCCGGTATAGTCAATTCTTTATATATACATAGAAGGATTCATAGCCCACACAAACGTGGGTTACCACAATTAGGATAGCCATGTTCATGAAGATCAAAGCACGCCATCCTTTCGAAGTGCTTTGCACATTTTCAAAGAAGAACAAACCCGATCGATTTTGACCGGCAGTTAGCGTGGTAAAGTACGAAAGAGAGTCGGAGTTGGTTGATATTCCTACTAACCGTTGACGAGATAGTTACAGTGTGCGGATGAAATGGCTGTCGACAGATGTTGGTGGGACTAAACGGGAAAAAGATGGATCGAGTATTTTGAGGAACACGGTAACTGGTCAGAGGCAGCTCAGTCAGATAGGGGAAACAGAGACAGTGCGCTTGATTATGACATTCCCAATGATCTTCCGAAGTGGTCCTAGAGCTCAAATGACTGAAACCTGGTAAGCTGCCAGGTTTCAACAGTCTTCGCCTGGTGGTCACGAACTGTTTGAACTGACTATACACCTTGGCTCCTCAGAGAGACTTTAAAGGTGCCTTGTGTCTTCAAGAAGGGTGCCAGCACACCATGTGACAATCATATACATATTAGTTTTGCCCCTAACGCCAGCTATGAGTAGAGAGAGTGCGCATGCACGGGCAGGTATCCTGAGCATTCTCTACTTGAAGTAGAATTCGACAGGGATGTTCGGTCTTACCCTTTCTCTGATAGTCGATATTTTGAAAGAGAACACGGAGGTTTCAAGGATCTCAAAGTGAGACATCTACTAGGTGGCGTGAGCTAACTGATATTGATGCAATGTTTTCCGTAGTTCCACCGTAGAAAACGTGCAGATCGCGGTTAAATGATCTGGCTGATCTGTATGATGTTCACTGCATTGCAAAATTGAGGTGGGCCTGTTGTTACAGGCAGGGTGCTCGTAGCTATTGATCATTTGACGATTTTGGCTGGTGTCATTTCACCAGCCTGTAACACGGATATTGAAGACACGTAGTGCGTCTGCTATTTTTGTCATTTGTGACGCTCCAAATATGTTTGCCTGTCGAGTAAAATGTGAGTGTACACTCAGTTCTGTACTACAGATTGGACACCTAGGTCATTTGTGCAGAAGATGCACCTAAAATCTCGGTAGCAGACAACCGCTTTCACCACTAATTAGCTTGTACCCAGTGAGTCATTTGTGAACAATGCGATAATCCATCAGTGAGTGACTTGCAAACGTGCAAGTTCGCAACCGAACATCAGAGTCATTAAAATGTAGTTTATGTTGGCTAAAAGAGAGAAACCACAAGGTGATCAGGCGATGGTGAAGTCAAGGGCTACGAAAGCCTTTATTGTACTGCTGAGAAAGGTTGGTAGGTGCAATCTTCTGGGTACGAGAGCTCGCGATCATCTACAATGCTGATTGGGAGCTCTCCCGAATATGGGCAGCGTTTCTCAATCAATGGCGAGCCTGTAACATTGAGGTCACTGACTCTCCCGTGTTGCGAATGTTGTTTTCGTTCGGTTTTTCTTCCGCATACATTTGCACTTATTTATCAATCAGCTACTTCGTAGACCGTTACTAGGACAAACGAAAGCAGGAACCAAAGATCCAACGGGTATGGCCTGACAATGGAAAGGATTATGGCAATCAGAAAAGTAATATGGCTTAGAATGTCCTTGTGGAAGTGCCTGATCTAAGAAATCCATTGGCAGAGAGAACAGATATCTTCTAAGAATAACAGAATGAAAGCCTCCCGTGTCCAGACATACTGTGGGCAAGCTTGATGACCACTAGTCATCGGTACACATAGTGTAACAACGTTTTAGGCACCCCAAACGTGTGCGCTTTCAGAAAAACAGGCACAGAGAAGCAGAGTACGTCGGGCGACGGCAACCTGGAGTGGAATAGGTTGGACGGGTGAACTGAGGTTAATTTTGCATCATCGTGATGGGAGACTTTATGAACTGAGGACAAACTGTTAGGCGTCTGTAGTGCAGTTCGTGCACATAGTCTCTGAATTCGTCTGCGATCTAAGTCTAATTTTGTGCAAGGTAAATCATTTTATATGTGCGTGATGGGCTGACAGTGGACGTTGAGAGCAACCTAGGCGATCGACCAGTTACGCTCATCGTCTGCGTTTCTTGTTTGACCAATAAGTTAGTCATGGGTTAGCTCCGTGTATACGGTATACGAAAAGTGGAAAATACCAGCAAACACTATACGTGGTCTCATGACAACAGCGTGCTCTGCAACAGATAAGCATCATCATTAAGACTCAAGCCAGTAACGAGGTCTTAGTGATAGTTATCGCTTCCAGAATTTGTGTTCTATATGAGCAACCAGACTGCCACTTCCAGCATGACCCTTGTCATGTGGGAGTTATTCAGTGTGTAGTAGACGATAAAGTGGCACCTACAAAAGGTGTCCAGACTACCAGTCTTTTACGAACGATAAGAAGATGGACAGCCTTATCCGCTTGCTAGAAGTGACAGTTCACGGAACACGTTGGAAAACACTTGGAGTTGTCCGCAATACGTCCACACACCATCGAAAAGTTCTGCATATCCTTCCCATGGATCTATTTGACCGATTCATTGTCAAACGTAGTGCTCTCCTCTTGTTTAAATCATGTGGGCGCGAGGGATCCTAGTAACTGAGTAATTCTTAGATTTCAGACATTCTGTGTTAAAGTTTGTGTCATTGAGAGAACTGTAGGAGCAAGTCTCTAGTCTGATTCTGAAGATGATGGATAATCATACTTTCCCTACAAAGCACGAATAACACCTGAGGGATGGGTGCTGAGGAAGAACCAGTGCTTTGCGCATATTTCAGAAGCAGTCGTTGTGAAGGTCAGCGGAATGGCTGCTTGAAATTGCTTTCCATAAAATTCGCACTGTTGCCTACAGGTGGTCGCTGCAGAGAGAAACACTGTAAATGCATGTACGCAGGACGCTACGTAGGTTTTCAAATACAGAGGATTAGGAGACATCCTTTACATATATCTGAATGAATGAATGTGTGGCAACCTAATCCGAGACAGTAGACTGACCGACATCTAACAGGCGCTCGCCCGGATGTGCCTCACGCCAACTGTCCAAATGCTCCTGTTCTTGCAACTCCATTCGATACTCGTGAAAACGAACTTTGATCACGCTCTGTCAAAGAATGCGAAGGAAAAAATAGTGTATCTTTAGCAGATTAACAGGCAACAGCCAACCGAATCAGAGACGAATGAATAGTAAAAGATACCGACATAACGTGTGCTGTTGTGTGAAAGACGGAGTCACTTGTGACTGCACAACGTTCGATTATACAATGGTCCAATCGAAAAAAATCATCATAAAAAATCTCATATGTGTTTCTCCGACTGCTTACTGCTGAAATAGATGAAATCACTCTAGTGAAAACTACCTTCACACGAAGATCGTCTGGCCCACCGGATTAGGGTACGGTAGACGCTGTTTGCTGGTTTGGCTACGATTAACAAAATGAGAAAGAACAGTGATGGCTAACTCGGCTCAGTTGATAAGCAGACGATCACACCAGCAGATAAAACTGTGTTTGACATCTATAGCACCTTAGACACAGTCCAATGGACCAGGTGTACCCATGCTAGTTCGCTCTAAAATGAACCGTCTTAAAACATTTGACCATCAATGTCTGAGTTTCGACCCCTCGCATCGAGGGAGAGGGGACCAACGGGCAGGTAACGATAAGATTAGGAAGTGGATATCTGACAGAGCGCCATGCGAGTACGTTCGCCCAGTCTTTAAGTATGCACAGAATTGGATGGGTAGGCCATGTACCAAGGATACCGACTAAACCTTTATCACACCGAACACTTCTTACCGATGTCACGGAATAAATGAAAAATGAAGTCATTCATCGAAAGGTTGAGGTTGACTTCCGAGATAGAATCTTCGCGACTCACAGGGGCAGTGGTTGCAGACGTGAGCAGAGACAGAGGTTATTCGGTCTAAGTGGCGTAAATAGTGTCATTTTTTAATTGTGTGTGTATGCCTGTGAAGGAAGTGCTATTAATAATGTATGACAACGAAAGCCCCAAGCAGATCACGTGACTGACGACGCCTAACTTTCACTAACAGTTGGATTTGTTTGCAACGTGAACAAACTTGGGTGTTGAATGTTTGAGTTTAAGCATAGGTGCTTTTGGTATTTATATTCTAGCCCCTCCATTTCTTTCGCTTACCATGATCGAATAGATGCTAAGCACTGGTGTATAGCTGTTTGTGATAAGTCTCAACTGGTTCAGGTGAGACCACTACCGAACAAATTTGGCGTAGTGTAGCCAACGTGGTTAAATGTACCGGGCACTATCAACAAAAGATGATCTGAAACGTTTTGTCTGGACTAATCAAAACATTCAACAGTGGCCACAGATGAATGCCAGTCTATGGTTAATGAAGATGAACACATTACACAACGGTTATTCAATTAGGAGATATTTGGACAGTGCATCCAACAGATAATTAGTTCGATGTTAAACTATGCGCGCTCTGCACCCAAGGAAGTTACAGTGATCGATGAAGCTGGATTGTAACAGGAATCTGGAGAAAAACCCGACGTTGAAGACACCAGCCTAGTTGACTAAATTTTGAGTATTCAAAAGGCGGCTAACGGTCTCGAATCCGTAAGCTAGTATGCATTGTACACCTACGGGGATTTTCTATTGAAATAAACACCGATCGAACCAAAAAACCTGAAGTAAAACAACCAAAAGTGTGATAAAGTTGAACTGGGAAGTTTCTCTGTCGGCGAACAAGCAATCGCTGATGAGTAATCGGGGATTTGGTTCATTTTCAAATTGAACATCACTCGTATTTGATCACTGCTCACAAGCGAAGGTGGCTGAGCGTTCAGATTTGATAATTCGGTCTTGCCTAATGTGAGGCCAATGGCGCAGTGGTTAACACGGTTGCCTCATGAAAGCGTGGCCGGAGTTCAAATCCCGATCGTGGCAAGGATATGCACTACTGACGAGCTAATGAGAGCGAAACTCGAGTCTACTGCTGGCTGGAAAGTCCATCCGAATGCGAACGCTGCGATCAAATGTGAGCGATGTTCAAGTTGGAAAACAAGCAATCAATCAATGCTCACATACAGGCCGTTTTAAGTGGAGCGGCATCATTCAATGTCAGCTAATTAGAACAGCGATCAGTTACTGAATCGGGTTTACTTGTATGGAGTGGTGAATAAAACAATTTGTTTGAACGTGTGTCGAAGTGAAATAACCGAACTGCTTGAATCAAAGTCACGAAAAACAATGACGAACTGGCCAATCGAAACGTAACATGATTGCTGCCCAATAACAACAGGCAACGTAAACAGTGTTGTTTCTCTATTAAAAAAGAATACTGCTTCTCTGGTAAACTGAGGCTAGTTTGTGTCGCACAGACCATAGTTGTTTTGACCTTTTTCAATGTGTTAACCAAATACGTGACAAGTAGGAAAAACGTAACTTTCTGAACAAGATAATAAAATAATCGGTCCTTTTCAAATAAATATCAACTCTGAGCAAAGACCACTATGACTTCCCCCGAGCGTGATCGTTAGAAGGGGGAGCTGGAGAGAAAGCTCGTAATTATGGTTTCCAAATGGACTAAACACTCATCATTGCTACCAGCCCGGAGAACACGTATATTATCCTAATGGACATGTAATCGGACGTATCAGCAAAGTGCATTAATTTCATGTTAAAATCGAGAGACTGATGAAGCTAAGTCACGGAAGCCTTAACACCATGTTGCTGTATAACAGGCAGTTTCGTTGTGAGTAGTATACTACTCACAAGTAGTGTATTACCCACAGGGAACATTCAGGAATAAAAGGACAAGCCCCGAACACGGCGGACAAGAAGAGACTATCGAAACAGTGTGTACATGATGCGTGAGAACTTTCACCAAGGCGAATGACCACGTACTGTCACCCAATGTATGTGAGTGCATGTCCGTCGTGCAAATGAGTGTACACGTTTGTGGTTTAGGTTTTGACATGACCTATACGGAAGTTTGCGCAATAAACCAACTTGTTGGCCAAGCGTCTTTTGCGGACACAACAACTGGTGCCGTGACGAACGCGAGGATGAAGATTCCCTGGCCACAGCCGTTCGAAGATGGAGACGTCCGGACGTTCCTGGAGGACTTGGAGGACGTGGCCGAAGTGGTCGGAGTCAAGACCGACCGTGGGAAGCTGGCTGCCCTGCGGACGCTGGTGAAGGGCAGGGCGAAGGCGGTGCTGGACGCAGCGCGAAGAGGCCCTGCGAAGATGGAGTGGGCCGCTGCGAAGGAGACGCTGGTGGCTGCGTTTGACAGCCCGGCCGACCGCCAGGAGGCCATGCGGCGGTTCAAGGCGGCCAGGCTTGGACAAGGAGCGGACCCGTCCGTGTTTGCCACCACTCTGCAAGGTTTGCTGGACAGGGCTCTGCCAGGATTGGATCAAGAATCACGACGACAGTTGTTAACGGAACAGTTTATTGAAGGTCTCCCGATGGCGGTTCGCGACCAAGTCCGTATTGCCCATGTCGCCCGGCCGATGGACCTTGACGATCTGGCGAAGGTGACACGGGAGTTGGCAGTAATGTCCGTGGCCTCAGTGGATTCAAACAGCAATACGGACAAGAAGACATTGGAGGTAATGCAGAAGGCAATGGAGCAACTCGCAGCGGATGTAGCTGCCCTGAAAACAGCAGCACGGAAGAACGATCAACCAGGAGGCTGCTTCATCTGTGGAAAAAAAGGACATTGGAAGAAGGATTGCCCAATCCGGCGGTCTCAGAGGTCTAAAAATAAAGTGTTTCGTGATTGTTCTTTTTGTTGGGCGGGTCGACTAGTAATGGGAGCGATTGAGAAGGGGGCCGTACATACAAGGGTTGAAGTTGATGGAGAGGTAGAACAGTGTTTAGTCGATACAGGGGCAGCTATTTCGTTGATTGCTCGTGCCGAAAAGCAAAACCTAGGACCGACATCCATGATGATCAAGACGGTTGGAGGTCATAGTCTACTGGTTGACGGTGTGAAAGAATGTGGGGTACGTATCGGCGGCCATATCGTAAAGCACCGTTTCATTGTGTCCCCAGAAACCAGGCAAACGATACTCGGAGCCGATTTCCTCGCTGCAACAGATGCCGTGATTGACTTGAAGCTCAAGAAGTTGTCAACCAAGTATGGCTCCCTGACGCTCATAGGACAGCGAAAGGATAGCGTCAACCAAGTACGCAAGGTTAAAACCCCCAGTTGCACAGCCCCCCTGCTCCAGTCCACGGTCGAGAAATACGCGGAAGTATTTACGACTGACGATGATCCGTACGGATTTTGCAACTGGATTGCCCATGAAATACCAACAACCGGAACATTTCGACCTCACGGGCCCCGCAGGATACCGGTTCATCTTGAGGAGGAATTGAGGAGACAAATACAGAACATGCTGAGCGAGGATGTTATCGAAGAAGCCAACAGTCCGTACAACTCGCCTGTTCTCCTGGTGAAGAAGTCCAACGGGAAGTACCGCTTTTGTGTGGATTTTAGACGGCTGAATGAGGTAACACAGAATACAGTCGTACCAATACCGTCCGTCGCTGATATTTTTGACAAGCTACAGCAGGCGAAATTGTTCACAGTTTTGGACTTACGCTCCGGATACTGGCAAGTACCAATTAAACCCACAGATCGTGAGAAGACCGCATTCACGGTAGGCGAAAAACAGTATCAGTTCAAGCGCATGCCGTTTGGCCTATCCGGGGCACCTTTCACATTTCGGCGCCTGATGGTTCAGCTGGTAAAACGACTGGATAATGTGGCGGTATACGGAGATGATATCGTAATATACAGCAACACGGAATCGGAACATGCTGCCCATATAGATGCTGTCTTGAATCGCATTAAGAACTCAGGACTGCGGATCAATGCTGATAAGTCACAGCTCGGACGATCATCGGTGGTGTTACTGGGACACAAGGTGGGTCAAGGTGAAATCAAGCCTCTCCCGGAGAAAATACTGACAATTAGAGAGGCCGTGGCTCCGAATTCCAAACGAACCCTGAGACAATTTTTGGGTCAAGCGGGGTACTACAGTCGGTTCGTGAAAAATTTTCACTCCATTGCATCGCCATTGTACGAACTCCTTCGAAAAGACAAGAAATTTGAATGGACCGACGATGCCCAGAGGGCGTTCAAGCGAGTGCAACAAGCGATGAACGAGCAACAACTGACGTTGAAACTACCGAACACAAAAGAAACGTTCATCGTAGCAACAGATGCCAGTGACCGTGGCATTGGGGCAGTACTCAAGCAAAAGGAAGGAGTAATCGAGTATGCCAGCAGAGTCCTGACTCCAACGGAGCAGAAATATTCGACTATTGAAAAGGAATGTTTGGCAATCGTCTGGGCACTGGACAAGTGGAGGCCATACCTGTTGGGTCAACAGTTCCACGTGGAGACGGATCACAAACCCCTGGAATGGATCATGACTGCGAGGGACCCGAGAGGCAAATTAGCCCGATGGGCATTACGTTTACAGGAATATGACTTCACGATCAACCATGTGCCTGGTTTGAGCAATTGCGTCGCGGATTTTCTTTCTCGACCACAAGTAGACGACGAACTCCCCAAAGTGACCGTTGGAGTCAACGGCTTAATAATGGAGCAGGACCCACAAACGCTAGTACGCCTACAACGTCAAGATAAGGTCCTCCGGAAAGTGATTGAAGCTCTGGCAAGAGGCGTGAGAATCCCCACAAATACTAAGGATGAGGAGCTGAAAATAATCGCATCCCAATGGAAAAGAGTTGGCTTAAACAGTGCAGGCGTATTGACATGGCAGCGTGGCGTTGGGCACCCGTGCGTGGTAGTCATCCCGAGACAACTGAGGAGGAAAGTGGTGGCAGACTGCCATGAAATGGCACACACCGGATGCACTAGGACGTACGATCTGTTGCAACAAAGAGCATATTGGCCGAAAATGAAAGAGGATGTGACAACTTACGTGCTTGCATGCCAACAGTGTCAGTTACTGAAAAGCGACAATCGGGGAGCCCAACAGCCCTTACAACCAATACCAGTCTCCGAAATCGGTGAACTCTGGTCTATGGATCTTATGGGCCCATTTCCACTGAGCGCCCGCGGTAACCAGTACGTTCTGGTCATGACGGAACACTTTACCCGTTGGATCGAAGCGACTGGCGTTCCGGATCAGAAAGCATCTACGGTGGGAGATATGGTGATGAAGCACATTGTAGCAAACCACGGTGTACCAAAGGCGATCTTGACGGATCAGGGACCATGCTTCGAAAGCGATGAGTTTCGAACACGCATGCAACAACTGGGAATCAAGCGCATCCGAACGACGCCGTATCACCCACAAACGAATGGCCTAACTGAGCGTAACAACCGAACGGTCAAAGAATGGTTATCAGCCAAAGGAGGAGACTGGGAGTCTGCGTTGCCACTAGTGTTATTGGCCTACCGGGCGTCTGTGCAGGCGAGCACGAAGAAATCTCCATTTCAATTGATGTACGGTAGAACCCCTCGACTTCCGGTGGATCAGGACATTGGGGTATGGCCAGAGTGCATTGATTCCACTAAAGAATTGGTAACCGAAAGAGAAAGAGCCCAACGAAATCTGAAAGCATCGCAAGCACGCACAAAGGAGAAATCCGCAAGGCAACGGTTCGGCAAGACTAGAATGTTCAACCTAGGAGAACGGGTGAAATATCGAGACCATCGGAACACCGGTGCCAGCGGGCCAGGATCAAGAAAACTTTTGCCTAAATGGAAAGGTCCGTATTTGGTAATATCCAGACGAGGCCCAGTATACACGATCAAGAAGGACGGCGAGACGAAACGAGTGCACGCCAGTGAGTTAGCAACGTGGCACGAGATGCCGGCGCGACGAACCAGAAGATCAATAATCCGGGAGGAAACACCGCGTCGATCGGAGAGGATTCGTCGACAAATGCGAAGGAACCAAGGAACCTCAGAAGGGGGAGGAGTGTTGTATAACAGGCAGTTTCGTTGTGAGTAGTATACTACTCACAAGTAGTGTATTACCCACAGGGGACATTCAGGAGCAAAAGGACAAGCCCCGAACACGACGGACAAGAAGAGACTATCGAAACAGTGTGTACATGATGTGTGAGAACTTTCACCAAGGCGAATGACCACGTACTGTCACCAAATGTATGTGAGTGCATGTCCGTCGTTTGTGGTTTAGTTTTTGACATGACCTATACGGATGTTTGCGCAATAAACCGACTTGTTGGCCAAGCTTCTTTTGCGGACACAACAATGTGACTCTTCGTCATGCTGGCACATGTATGCGCAGTATAGTATTAACTATCGGCTTCATCGAATGTTGTTCAGAGTCGTACCAAAGCTGACATCGCCAGTACAGGTAGCCCAAAGTGAACCGTAGAACAGTTCAAGGAGTTCACACGGACCAACAGAGATTACAGGCTAGAGAGAGGTGTCAACCTTGGAAACAGAAGGCTTGTAAAATACAGCCCCAGCATCCGTTGTCCTTACCAGCCCGTATGGAAACAGTTCACCTCACGGCCAGTTTTCACCGGTTAAGACAGATCAAAAATTTGAAACATTCTTTTCCTGTTAAAAATTTGAATAAAGAAGACCGTAGGCTGACATTGCACAAGTTATGTCCGGACAAATTTCGTTGCATCCTTACGAGTGCGTACTACATACCATTTATACATCAGTATGAAAAAGCGAACGAGATACCAGAGAAAGTCAACTGTCAGAGTGCACAACCATTGTCACTACCAAGATAGCGACAACCCTACAAACAGTTGTTTCTGAACATACAACACGGGTTTGAACTTTCAGATTGATATCGCTTTGGCATAGAGCGGTGTTCTCCTGTGTGACGTTGAGTAGATGACGCGAAATGTCGTTGTGGGATCACATTGGTGTTGCGTCATTAAAATATGATGCGCAATAGACGATGCAGGCTCCTTGTTTCTATGCCCGACTGTGAAGTCATGTGTTTGCGTAATCTGTTTCTTGACCCACTTCGGGATGTGCTCCATGACCCTGGTTCGCAACTGGCGCTCAGTCCTGCCTATGTAGGATGCTCCGCATCTACATCGATATTCATAGATAAGGTTGGATTTGGCTGACACGAGTACCGGTTATTTCACGCAGGCTGTCGGAATCCGGAATGTTCTGAACAGAATCACTGGAACCAAAGCATTGCATGTTCTCGCGATAGAACTAATCAGACGACGGTGAATAAGTTGGCACACATCATCCCCTTTGAAGGTAAGACGAAGAAATACCGGCTTTTTGAACAGTGTCGGGTCGAATTCTTATGTCGATGGGCTGTTTAAATCTAGCAATAAACGGGTTAGGGTAACCGTTTAGTTGTATGGTGGTCTCTAACAGGGCCATCTCTTCTTGAACAGTATCTTCAGTGCAGATACGTCTGGCTCGATCAAACAAGGTGCGCACCAAACTTTGTTTGTAGGATCAGGGAACAAAGCTTTCAAAATGCAAGTACTGACCTGTCCAAGTGCTCTTGCGATGGACGCTTCGTTGAATCGAGCCATCTGCATTTCTCCTGATGCATATATCCAGAAATGGTAGGCTGTTTTGATTCTCGCCTTCCATACTGAAATGTATGTTTGGGTGCAAAGAATTCATCTGATCAATTAAGCTCTGTGCTTGAAGTTGATCGTGTGCGATGAGAAGAATATCATCGACATATCGCTTGTATAACTGCACAGAAGATAAATGTCCTGTAACTTGTTGCTCAAGTTTTGCTACAAAAATGTCTGCCAGAATAGGGTCGAGCCGGCTACCGATAGCTATCCGATCGAAAAGTGATCGGATGTAAGTTACTCTACGTTCGCAATGAAAAACGAGTGAATAACTTCGGAGTAACGAGCCGAAGCTCCCATCCATTGCATCAGGTCTGAGTATCGTCTGCAACGAAGTGATTGGGATCACTGGAGTGTAGCATGCCAACTCTCCAATGGCAATGGTGGCAAAGCCCATCTCATGTTTCAAGGTTTCCATTGGTTACAGTCACAGGAGCACAAAATGGTGGTTACAGTGTGCAAGTCCACTTACAGTTGCAATGACGTCTACATAGGCGAGATGGATCGACAACCAAACCAATGAGCATTGAAACACAGCCCTATGAGTTAAAAACTGATGATAGAACAATCTCAAACATATGAACCCGGGACACGAAATCCTACGTCAACGATAACTGAACAGCTTATGGCAACAGATTCCAAATAGACCCACTTAACCCATCCAAAATACTGCTAAGCAAATCAGAACTCGAAGCAAGTGACATTTAGTGAAGCCCCGCTGTTCCGAATTCAACAAGTGATGTGTGCGCGAAAATGGTTAAAGTAACTCATCAGGTTGCTGTGCTGATGATTGTAAAACACTTGATGTGAATCATGATGATGATGATGATGATGATGATGATGATGATGATGATGATGATGATGATGATTGTGCTCATGTCTTCCGGTTTTAGACCGGCCTGCCTTCAGGTACACAGCACACAACGTGCGTAGTCTTTAATGCGGGAATGGTATAAGACAAAGAAGTCATCCACAATCCCGACAACACAATAACATCAAGTCGATAATTGAACAAAGTGACACTCGCCTTCTGTAAGCCACACGATCTGTTCCCATGCACATGAAACTGTTACGATCCAACGATAGATATCTTTCACACGATTCTATAAGTGTATGTTAACCCTAACAAATACCATAAAACGACTATTGATTGAAATTCCATTGTCTTCTGTTAAACTACGTGCAAGGGAAGTAAGAATACGGATTTATTCACACTGTTTTAATTCTGTTGTGCCAAGCACGTAACTCCGGTTATCTTATAAATCCGATAGCGAGCTGATGGTAGTGAACTAAGCTAGACGTTAACTAATGTGCCAGATCCACGCTTCCTGTTATGTGACCTAACGGAACAGAGGAAGAGATAGTCCAATTGTCAGGTGGAATTAGTAGACGGCAGCAGGAATCGAAGTTGTAACCACGAGTTTGGTAGTCAGTGGCGATGTTGTTGAGCCAGTTCTCGGGCGAAATTCTCATTAATTCATCTGTAATCGTTTTGAGACTGACCATATCACATAAGCCCAGGCTACCGTTGGCCTCAACAGCAAGGAGAAACATTCCAACGGGGGAATACATTTTATCGAAAAGGAAACGGATGCAGAAACGCGCATGATTGCGGTACGCAGCCATCGCGGACAGCGTTTCTAAACGGTGACTTGAGTGATCACGAAGTTCCCAACTTGATAGGTAACACCTATCCACTTTATTCAGCGAAACGCCCAAATTAGTCATAGTTCGTCACCACGACTTCGGCTGACGATTTCGTGAGTTGGTGATCTTGATGAATAATGCTCGGTGTGATGAACACTCACCTAAGCGACGGAGTATATGGCCTAACCATCGCAAAGTATACGTCTATACTAGTTAACCAACAGATCGCGTATCCAGAGATTCCCGAAATAAGCATTGTTGAACAGCCGCAATGTTCACGCGATCAAACAACTTGCTATGAGCTAACCGGGGGGAAACAACGACAGTCGAACACAGTTAGCCTATTATTATTTTCATTATCGATGGGTCACATTTCCGAACCATAGACCAAAAAAAGATCGTGCACAAGCATTTCGGGACCTTTTTGAGTGACAAATGGACGTCTTTTTGACACTACAGATTGCCCAGAGTGGAAGTATTCTTACCAAGCACATACGATACGTACTGAAAGAGAGCTTGACTCATCTGCTACTCCGTGAACTCCACCAAATGAATCGGCGATCCAAACCGATGTGCTTAGAGAAAAATGGGTTATTTAACACAACCGTATCGAATGTTTTATTGATTCAAATCAATAAATAGATGAAAAAGGATGAAGCTATTTTAAACCAATCGAAAAGGAGTCGACAAACAATACACTCTCGCAACCCTCGTGTACAGTGTTCACCAAAGACACTCTCCATGGAAGTAGGACTGGTAGTCTGTACCAGCGTAAATGACTTCGTTCCTTGCAGACGTCAACTTTTATAAAACGGTTTTGTGCGCAAAAGTGTAACTTTCAACGTGTGTCACCTGATGTTGTGAAACTCAATTTGACAGTTCGAAATACAGCTGAAGGGCAATACACCGAGTGAGTCACGTTTGGTTTTTGGAATCAATCGCACGCAATCATCACCACAGTGCGCAAACTGAGCTACCTTTTCAACTGTTGGTTATGTCAAGTAGTAAACGGAAGTGGCAGGCTATCGGTTAAGATTAAAGTCGTCCCATTCTCCAAGGCTTTAAACCAGACCGAGACCTTCAATGAGCTTAGATCTACCGACTGGCCACCAGTTAAGTATTCTTCTGCTCCCTAATTGGTTCATTTTGTGTAAGGTCAATCCTACCTTTTGATCGTACATGCAATACTTACCTTGTCTTATATCGATCAATGTTAGGTTGTGTGGTGGTAACACAGTATGCTAATCAATTCAGGACTGTTGCTACCGTAGTGAACTGGAACAGAAGCACTTGGTAAGCGAATATTGTATAGGTGTACAGAGGGCACCTCGATTACCATTATAAAACTCAGCAGGCCTGACGACGGGGATGGGACTGTGTGCAAAAATCGAAGGCTCAATTAGTCGCATGCATAACGGACCAGAGTGTAGAAAAATGCTAGACAAGTGACTAATCACAAGCAAGACAATGTTGGTGGGACTCAGTGCACCAAAAACTGTGACCTGGTCTCAGGGTTTTCAGGAACTTTAAGGAACGTTACGAGTGGATAAGTAAAGATACTGAATTTTGGAAATGTTGAAGGATCCACAGTTCAGTGTGAGGTGATGAGAATCACAGTACCTGAATGCTGATTACATGGAATATAAAAGCAGCGAGTAAAGAAGTCACTACTGAAGCAAACAACTAAATCAAAATGTTAAACAGCGCTGCTTTTTTAAGCTTCACATCTAGCATGTCAACAGAATGACCGCCGTCGCCCTAATGCGGATCCTCAGTACGTCAACACCACGTGTTCGGGCATACAGGCAACGTGTTACGTCAGTTTTCCAATTGATATGAGACCTATCCGAAACTGATCACTAAACTCAGTCACCACCTCGTAGATATGATTGATTGTGACTGACCTTAAAAATCAGATATTCCACGCGACAGACTACGGTTTAACTCCATCCGTGGCAGACGTGCTAAGGTTTTATCCAAAATGAACTGATGCACGCCGAAAGGTGCAACCCTATCAATAAAAGAATGTGAACGAAAATGGTTACCTATGGAGAAACGAATCAGCGTCGTCGGCACTGATTACCAAGTATGTTTTAATGAGAGGTTCAAACTTTTGATGAACAGTGCAGATATCCTACTGGTAACTGAATTAGGTTCAATATAACAAAGGATATGAGAAGAATGACACTTACCTTGACGCGAACGGTTTTGTCAACGTTCCAACGCATCACTAATTCATATAACTGGCCTGAAAGGAAAAGAGCAAGGAAGATTGTGGGAAGAGCGCCAGCAGGCCATGGAGTACAATTAGAGTTGTCAAACACAGCGATTCATTAACATGATTATCAGATGTTCCTCATACAGTTGAAACATATCAAATATAACGTGTTTGTCAACCATAAGCCACACAGTTAAATGTTTCGGTTGGAACACTAAACAGCCCATATGTCGGCCCGTTGATCGACATTGGTTACAGCCGTTTGGACAAGACGCGAAACGGTCTTGTAATATGATGTTCATTAAACCATTTTCGTCTTTGTCCGGACTCTTCGATTGAAGAGAAAATAACAGCGGTGGTGGTGACAGCAGAATCAGCAACAACGGAAAAAACATTATCCAACATTCAAGCTACCTAATCATCACAGAATTAGAGAAGCACTTGTACAAAGAAAACAGAAGCAATCATGAACAGCATGAACTACGGGAAAGTGATGTCACAGAAGCCGACGAAGCACCATAAGTAAACGATAGCAAGATACTCTACATGTGGTCGTAGAGAACTAATACATTCGGAGAATGAGACGAAACATGTGGTGACAAATACACCACAGAATCAGGGGGGGTCTTAAAATACCGTTTGTTCGCAAGCATCCTGGGTACAGTGAGAGACTTCAAAACCGACCGCTTCGAATTCCCAGGTAGGGACTGCTGACAGAATGCCAAGGAGCTTCCATAAGCGATTATCCTGTGCATCCCGCGGTTATAGCTGAACCCTTTCGACGGAAGCTCATGCAGCTGCACGTATCGCACCAGATCGTGAAAGATCTACACTGCGTCCCATTAGGTCAAAAAGAGTGTCATTCCCAGAATCATAGTGTATGTGTGTGTGATGATTTTGGTATCGTCACTGGCGTGAAGCAAGGTTGTGTTCTAGCCCCAGCCCTATTTAGCTTATACTTGACTGCGATGGTAACAGTTGCTTTCCAGAACTCTGGAGAGGATGGCGTTGAGCTGGAGTACCGGACGGACGGGCGGCTGTTGAATATCCGACAGTTCGGCGCCCCAACCCGATTACAGACCTCAAGGATGCGGATGCTTCTGTTCGCCGATGGCAGCGCATTGCTAGCACACAGCGAAGAAGAGCTGCAACGACTGGTTACAGCGTTCGCTTCGGCAGCATCGAAGTTTGGATTGGACATCAACACAGGTAAGACGTTTTCGTACTTTCAGCCTTCTCCTGATGGAGGTGCAGCTTGTGTACCTCCACCCCAAATTCGCATCTCTGGAGACACCGTGGATAGCCGCGGGGATGATTACCACTTTGGTAGCAACTTGTCAACAGAGTTATCCGTGGACCGCGAGCTGAGAGCGCGTTTGGCAAAGGCTAGTGCTGCTTTCGGACGTCTTGAAAGGCGTGTCTGGAAGAATCACAGCCTGAAGATGGCCACCGAACTCTGTGTTTACCACTCAAGGGTGCTGTCTATCCTGCTGTACGGCAGTGAGACGTGGACATTGTACCAGCGGAATGTGAGCTATCTGAGCCGCTTCCATGTTCAGTGTCTGAGGCGCACCTCGGGTATTCGGTGGTCGGACATGATTTCGAACACTGAGGTACTGTGGCGAGCGTACATGGACGGGATGGAAGCCATGTTGATGCTGAATCAGCTCCGTTGGCCCGGTCACGGCCGTCGGATGGGCGACGACCTTATCCCGAAGCAGTTACTGTACGGACAAGTGAAGTCAGGTAAGCGAAATCCCGGTGGCCAGAAGCGGAGGTACTATGATGTTGCGCAGGTGGGCCCATCACGTTGTAACATTGATTTTAGATGTTGGAAAGATTTAGTGTTGAACCGGGCGGCCTGGAGGAATACGGTTCGGGCGGGCGTCTGAGCGTTCAACGAGCAACTATTGCGCGGTCGCGAGCGGAAGCGTGCGGTACGCAAAGGAACCATCGGTGCCATAGGTCGCGGTGACGTGACTATATGGCGTTGTGATGTGTGCGGTCGCGAATGCGCTGGCCGTTTGGGGCTAGTAGGTCACCAACGTACTCATAGTACCCCGTCGGCGAAGAGGCGGCGAGTACGCTAGGCTCAGGTAGGTCAAATCGGTATACCTATTCTACTTCTGTTAATGACTGCATCGGCCAACATCGTGGTCATTGACAATTAATCCGCTCTTCTTTTCAGAAACCTGAGTGTCTGTGGTCTTCTACCCATTCTTTTCTTCGGCTTGTTGGTGTATTGTATAATGAGTGGTCTGTCTGGCTTTTCGTAGTTCAACGAGAATTTTGCTTTTCATTCCTATCTTCTCTGGGATGCACCAACCTGCACTCCTATACTCCAATGCTTCTTGTATTACACTTCACAAATCTTTCTTCCTAGTTTAGATCTCGTCATTACAGCCTCTCTCTGTTTAGTTTCCGACAGATAAGAGTTTCCTTTCCTTATTAGCCAATCAACTGGCTAACCAGCATTGGCCGGCTGGACACAAAGGTCCCACTGGCACACCTCCCGGTCTTATTCCTTCGGGTTTACACTGGATATGTGGTGTGTTGGTAGAACTGCAATTGGTGCAGCGCAAGCCAATTGCAGTGATGTCTAAGCGCAGGCGTCCTTTGGCTTCGGTCACTGTGACAGGCTAGTCCGAATCGGATGCCGCCAAGCGCGTGCACGGTCTGGCCCTAATCAAGTTACTCGTTTTTTGGATGCAAATGATGGTCCTGGTATCCAACACATTGGCCTCACTGTGTCTGGCATCTCCAAAGCTGTCTCTGCTTGTCGAACTGGTGGCATTCGCTTCATTGATCCTCCCAAGACCTATTACGATCAGGTGAGATTGTTTGATTTACTCTGTTGCACGAGCCAGTGGGCACAGACAGTTAGCATCAGCCAGCTGACTTAGATCTAATGTGCAAATTGCACGGCTGTTGGGTGCAACTCGCTGCACCTTCATACGTTCACCGGTGGGGTGAATCAAACAATTTATTGTTGTTATTGCTTATTTTTCTGTACCGATCGATTGTGTAAGTTTTATTCAATACTGCTCCATTAACCAGTCACCGCCTCACTTAGTTAACCACAGGTTTCTCAAGCTGTACATGTGGGTTGTCAAAGACCACAATTTGTCGGTCGACTGGAACTTGGAAGGTGGATTGGTAACCGAAAAATACGCATAAGGACTCAAGGATGAGTGATTCGACGACTGTGCGAACATTTCGCATGTGTGGTTTCTGGGGCTGAGGAACTGGAGGCCACCGTGCCCCCTTTTGTCTGGGAGTATTTCAAGTAGAACACTAAAGATCTGTTCGAACCTACTTTTGTTCTAATTTTCTATCGGATCGATTTTGTGTCTACTTAGCTCCCATGCCCAAAGATGCCTAGTATACCGGGCTCTCAACGAAACATCGATAGGACGTATACTCGCTCGCGGTAGGAGAAGTGCTGTCATTTCACCGGTAGTCTATTATCCAGTCTACTGGTAGACGTGGACACCGGCTATTCTTGCAGCCAGCCGGAAGACATCATGGGAATATGGCGCAAACACTTCGGCAGCCTGCTTAACCGCCCTACTACAATTGATTGGGCGACTGTTAACAGCCTGCCGCAACAGGACACCAAATCTTCACTCGCCCTCGCCCCAGATTTGCTGGAGTTGTAGGGAGCGACTGGTCGACTGCGCGACGGGAAGGCTAAAGGCAAGGATGGACGGCCAGGTGAGATTCTGAAGAATGGCGGTCCGGCGCTTGAACGCGCACTGCTCCAGCTGGTTCACTACATCTGGGAGCATGAGACAATGCCGCAAGACTTCAAGGACGCCATTATCGTACCCTTGTTCAAAGGCAAGGGTAGCAAGCAGTGCACCGACAGCTACCGAGGTATCAGCCTTTTGAGCTGGGCAGGCAAGGTACTTGTCAGAATCCTCCTGAGCCGACTGAATGCAAACGTTCTGGAGGTGAATGTTCCCGAGGAGCAGTGTGGATTCCGGGCTAGTCGGAGTACTATCGACCTGGTGTTTGCTGCTCCACAGCTTCAGGAGAAGTGTCGGGAACGGAGTCAGCCCTTGTATGCCCTGTTCGTGGACTTCACCAAGGCGTTCGAGTCCGTGAACCGCGAGGCGCTGTGGACGGTGCTTGGTAAGTTGGATGTCCAGGTAAGTTCGTCAATATGGTTAGATTGTTGCATGCGGGCATGAAGGCGAAGGTGAAATCGTGTGGATCGACCTCTGATGATTTCGACATCGTCACTGGCGTGAAGCAAGGTTGTGTTCTAGCCCCAGCCCTATTTAGCTTATATTTGACTGCCATGGTAACAGTCGCTTTACAGGACTGTGGGAAGGACGGCGTTATGGTGGCGTATCCGACAGATGGGCGCCTGCTGAGCAGCGTATGTTTCGGCGCCCCAACCCGGTTAAATACCTCAAGGATGCGGATCCTTCTGTTCGCCGATGGCAGCGCATTGCTAGCACACAGTGAAAAGAATTGCAATGCCTGGCGACGGCCTTCGCGTCCGCGATACCATGTTCGGATTGGGCATCTACACAGCCTTCTTCGAATACAGGTGTTGTTTCTGTACCTTCACCCCAAATTCGCGTTAGTACAAACTTTGTTGGTAGCCATCCGAATTTTCGCTGCTTGGGTGGCACCTTGTCTACCGATCGGTCTGTGGACCGCGAGTTAAGAGCTCGTGTGGCGAAGGCTACGGTTGCTTTCGGACATCTTGAAAGACGGGTCTGGAAGAACCAGTCTGAAGCCGAGCACTAAGCTCTTTACCTACCCCCAATGGTGCTGTTCACACTGCTGTAGGGCGGTAAGACGTGAACATTGTACCAGCGGAACGTGAGCTATCTGAGCCGTTTCCATATGAAGTGTTTAAGACGCATCTTGGGTATTCGGTGGTCGGATATGATTCCGAACACCGAGGTACTGCGGCGAGCAAACATGGACGGAATGGAAGCCCTGCTGATGCTGAATCAGCTTTATTGGCAAACCACATCCGTCGGATGGACGATGACCGTATTCCGAAGCAGCTGTGTGGACAATTGAAATCAGTTAAGTGAAATCATGGTGGTCAAAAGCTGCGATACCAGGATGGTATCCAGATGAGTCTTTCACGTTGTAATATTGATTGTATATGTTGGGAGGAGTTGACGTTGAACCGGAGGAACTGGAGGAATACGATTCGGACGGGCGTCCGAAAGTTCAACGAACAGCTATTGCGCGATACACAAGGGAGCCATCGGAGCCATAGGTCGTGGCGACATGGCTATATGGTGTTGCGATGTGTGCGGCTGCGAATGCGCCGGCCGATTGGGATTAGTAGGTCACCAACGTACTCAGAGTACACTGTCGGCGAGGAAACAACGAATACATTAGGCTCAAGTAGGTTATGTCCCTTGTATATCCTTTTTTTCCTTGTTCACATCAACCAACGACTACCGTCATTTGGAACTCATCCGCTCCTATTTCCAGAAACCTATGTTCCTGTAACCCCTACCTTTCTTTTTACTCAGCACTGACAGTGTACTGTACAGCGAATTTTTTGTCTGTTTTCTTCCATTCCACTCTTGCATTTCGGTCTTCCTCCATATCTTCTCCAGAGTGGACTAACATGTAATCCTATGATGGAATGCTTTTTGAGTCATATTCTCAATATTCTTCTTCCCAGTGTAGATCTTGCCATTGTAGTTCATCTCTGTTTATTTTCCGAGAGATGAGGGTTTCCTTTTCGTGCCAGCCGACCAACTGGCTAACCAACATTGGCCGGCTGGACACAAAGGCCTTACTCTCACACCTACCGGTCATGCTCCCTCTGGCTTACACCGGATGTGGTGTGCAGGTGGGACCGCAAGTGATTCAGCGCGAGCCACTTGCGGTGGTGGTTAAATGCAGGCGTCTTTCGGTTTCGGTCACTGTGGCAGGTTAATCCGAATCGGATGTGACCAGCCGTGTGTGTACAGATCAGAGACGATCTTATGCTTTCATCATTCAAAAGGAGAGAAGAGGCATGAGTTTCAGATTCAATTCATTTGTTTGAGCTGGTCTACCTAACTGAGTGACCAAAAAATCTAATGTGGACCTGTCAAAGTTCCCACACTTAGGAACGAAAACGGGAACATCTGTGAGAACACCCAAGGAAACCAGCCCAGATCTCATTCTAATTAAGGTGTTGGCATCTACCGCACTTCGACGATTCGCTACACAACCCGGGAGGTAGACACTAGGGAGAAGCAGACACGTTTTCGACCCGGGCAAAGAAACACAAAACACATCTTTACTTTCGTCAAACATTACAATGGTGTCAAGCTTACTGTCAGATAATAATCGCTATGCCTCCCGACTAAGAGTGTGTTTGACTAGATTGATCGGTGTGCAGTCCACGAATCACCTGGACACAGATGTATGCCAATTAAGTGGGTGAACATGCCGTTGATACACTCTTTTAATATATAGGCCCAGATTAAAATCCGCATGAAACTATCGAATACATTCCACACCAAAAGTTGCACGGCGAAGTTGTTCACTCTCCCTATTCTTGTTCAGTTTCGTCATGGACGAAATAAGAGGGAGCACAGCTTGCAGAACTAGCAAAACTCACGTTTACGTCTTTCTCAGTGAGATGGTAGCTGAAATGCACTACACTGGCGACACGGTAATGTTGCTTGGCAATGTGTATAACACACTACTGGATAGTACCTTTCATTCTGTCAGGTCCGTTTAAGCATGCTTTGCGAATACAAAGTATTGTTCCAAGATTGTGATAATAACGTCGGTTACAAACTCCATAATAGAGTATTGAGGGTTGTGTAACTGGAAGCCGTATCACGGAAGACAGTAGAGACTGGAAAGTGTAATCGGAGCTTGTGTTCCTAAGGTTATGACAGTGTTTTCCAGTTTGAAGTCAGAAGCCCGTATCATTTAGACGTAAGGGAACATTCGAGGAAAATAGCTAGAGCAGTCTGTCCATACGGTTGCGAAATATGGTCACCACAGGTTAACGATGTGAACTGTAGTAAAGTACAGGACCAATAATGTTTACGCTCAATCGCAAGCGGATAAACAATCGGCAGGTTCTGATCATGAGAGTCGGGTGGGTTCATTTGCCTATGCAAGTGTATGATATAAGGAGTGGTATTGCAAGTTTCACTTAGTATTTGAATCCTCGTGGACAAAGGAATGATGAACCGTGTGGCTAGCAGGCACACAGGGATGGAAACATCAATGACCGCCAGCATATCTGTACTGTTGCCTTCTCGATTTTCAGCTTCATGTGTGATAAGAACACTGGCCGTTTGAATGGAAGCCCAATAACTGAAGTGAGCACTTACCCTGGTTCAAGTAGGTGAGGGAAGCCTCATTGTAGCGAATTGCTGAAGATGTTGGAGCCTTCAGAATACAACAGAAGCTGGTTGACAAATAGAGGGAGAGAGAAAGACATACACGAAGAATGGTGTGATAAACTAAGTAAGGAACGTCACCACAGAGGAAACATGAGACATTTATCAAAAATCCGCTACATCGGTTACAATGAATGGTTGCTATGGAGAGCAATTTGCACGGAATGACTAAGATCTTTGTCATAAGTAGACAGTGTCGCAATCCAGGTGGTTTTCGGCTATTCAAAATCGGGGTAACTAGAAAACGCCTAATTTGCCGGGATTAGTAAGAACAAACGAAGTAGACTTTCGAAGAAAGTGACCTGACCAATAAGTTGCACATGAACTAATGCTACGCAACGGTGATAAAACAGAAGGAGATGTGAGAGTGCAGCACGAGGAGTCGGTCAAAGTTACAAACGACGGATGGTCACACTGTACAAGTCTGGATTACCAACGGATGATCACAGTAACCTCATTTCTTTCCTTGCACGCATAACACAGAGTTGGTCAGACAGATGAGGATAGTGTGGGTATTGCTTCGAATGGGATCTTTGAGCTGAGTGGAGCGAAAACCAAAAATTTGGTAGGCTGTGTAAAAAGTTGTGCAGACTGTGGTGGGATGGTCAGCTGCGACCAAGAATGGAATAATCCAATGCTAGACTCATTGAGTCGTGCGCTCGACTACGCTCATATCAACGGCGCAATGTGTAGTTTGAGTAGCGTGTCCCATAGCGACAGTGAAATACACATACGTAGAAGGCGATGATATTTGGCGGGCAACTTATCTTTTGGCGGTGAATGCAGAGTGAAGCAGCTAGAATTTAAGTTTAGACGACATTTCCTTTACTCCTTAGTAAAGACGTCACTCTTGAAAAGGAATGACGGATAAAATAATTGCCGCTAAGTAGGCATCACCATAAGATGGAGAGTTGATGAATGAAGGAAGGTTTGGAAACTGATGTATTGCGGTGCGCTGATGGTTGGTCTAGCCCACGGAGCAAGTGTTGCTTCAGGAATTCAGCAGGCTGCTACAATTTCAGGATGTTGCAGCAGGCAGGTTGACCGCTACCCTCTCACAATCGAACACGATTTTTTGACAAACCGCAAAAGGGAGCCACTGGATCAGTCTATAAATGGTACAAGCTTGTGGTTTTCTTGTAGCATAAAGAACTTTCTCCCACTCATCATCACGATTACATTCAGAGTGAATGCGGTGGTGACAAACACTTCAGAGATCATCATCATCATCATAGACAGCAATACATCAGTGGTTCACACTAATGCTTAACTGCCACACAACCATGAAGAAACAGCAAACC
>QNGE01000047.1:146687-246116 GCA_008508345.1 Paragonimus westermani | reverse complement strand
ACTGCCAGGACGCCCAGACCTAGACAGGAGAACGATTAGGGTTCTCAATCAAAGCCTTTGGCTCAAAAGCCTGTACCGCAAGGCAGCGGGTGGGTGGCGGTGTACCCGAAATGGTACGTTTATCAGGAAGAGATGCCAACCATCTTCAAACCCCCAACCTGGGGGACCAGGAGACTGCGGTTTATCAGACCTCTACCTGTTGGCCTGCCTGGTATGAGTAACTCTGTCCAGTTTAGCCCAAAAGGTCATCGAGATGCGCAAGCCGTAACACCACGTCAAGGTCCAGTCTCACCGTGACACTTCGGAGAGCCGTGCAACATTTCCGGTCAACAGAAGAAAACGGGCATCCCAAGCGAAACCACTAATCGACGTATTGTGAAATTGTTAACTTAGCTAAAATGTTGTCGGCAGTTGAACTATGTTAAGCGTCACCACTGAAGTAACGCTGAGGAAAATAATACGTGATCGAGACTGTGTCCGGGTCATTTAATGAAGCAGTTACAATCTGATATGAGACAAAAATAGGGTAAGCAGGAGAAGAGTACTTCGAAATGAAACTCACCACTGGACGTGACAGGAATCGGAGGTTGTCGAACAACATTCCGGTTTTGTGTCGTCTGCCGAAAACGATGGTTCATCACTCAACGGCAGAGCTGATAAAGCATCTCTAGAATATAGAAAATGGATGAAATTACATGAACCTAGAGGTCAGAAGTGAACACTATTATGGGAACAACGTTCAAACATCTGAACCAAACCACTGCAGAATTGATAAGAACCTGTTTGGACAGGTAAAGTTACCAATTAGAGCATACCGGTGACTAGTGAATGGCTTAACTTTACGATCGCCGATTTACTGATTGTAGCCTATCCCACATGTACGTACCTTACTGTTCAGTAAAATTCAAGCTACCTAGGTTCGATATCCTCAAGTTGTCCGAATCAATGAAGATGTATTCGGAATAACGGAGTTCAAACTCGTGTTCGTGGCTTTCTGAGTGATACCGCTTTCATGACGCTGGTCTAGTTATAATTTAAACGTAGAACGTCGAATAAAATCGATTGCACCGTTCATACTCGGAGTGGCCTGCAAACTGACAGTTCACACGAAATCAAAAGGTTTCACATTTCAACTCATGCAACTGCATTGGCAGTGTAATCCACAGGCACTAAAGACGACAACGTTCACAGTTAAATAACCGAAATGAAGTAAACTGAAGACGTTACAATATACTTAACGAGTTCAGTATACACGTGGCGTAACAGGCAGAATTGAGGGAATTATGAACGGCACTTGACGTGAACCAGAGTTCTTACCGCATATTAAACAATGAGCTCATGAAGTCAGCCCCAATCCCGTTCATAGAATCGTCGAATGAAGCGGATAGATCTTTTTCGTCGAAACACCACGGGGGAATCATTCTTTCAGAGTCAGAAAGTGAGGTTTTGATTAAACGAAATCCGGACAATGAGAAGAAACGCCGATGGCAACACAGTGCAGAAGTTGGGATTCAAAAGAGCCTGAAACATAAGACGACATGCGTGAGTAAGTAGGACAGAAACTATCACGGGAATTATATATTGTCTAAGATCGAACGTACCAGGCTATTGGATGGCAATCATGGCTTTGGACAAGAGATCGCGGTAACTCAATGGTAGCGGGATGGATGCGACTGATTCATATAGCTGTACTAGTGAAATTGTCACGTGGAGCTGAGACATGATAACCAAACCACCGATCTGTGCTGAAAGCGACCGTCTTGAGGTTGGCACATGACTTAGATCAGGGACAGTTAACAATCTGTGTGAGGGTTGGAGACCGGAGATTCAAATGATCCATTGAGACGAGTTTAACGTTTCTGTTGCCCAACAACCACCTGCTGATTTGTAGGGAGACAAGTGGAAATAAGTTGTGGTGCAGCCCACGGAAAGTCAAAGTTTGCTTTCGTAAGATGTGTCCAGTTTTGGACTGAGGAGCCAACTAATAGACTGGCTGGTGGCGCTATCATGCATGACAAGAAATCGTCATCAACTGTGTAGTTTAACCCTGTACTCCGAATGAGCCCTTTTGTAACCACCAATTATTTGTTTATCCACTACTCTTATTACTCCCCGTGTTCTTTCCTTTATAGTTACGGTGGCGCTGATGCTACCTACTTGTACAACCAACCACAGTATTGTCATAGCTTCTACCCGCTGCGAGTGGAATATTTTCCCCGACGATGTTATCCACCTACTGTAATGCTGTCTTTAAGGTCTGCTTCGATAAGCATCTGTTACCTCGATCCAGACACCGTACGTGTTGTTCAGGTTTCAACCATTATTCACAGTTCTGAGACGCTTGGTTCGAGATACGGAAAATTCAAAAGTTTCTGCCTGCTAACCCAGCGATATAGTGAAACATTTAGAAAAGGAAAGTATAATGCTTGTGTGGTTTCCTTACTTCGATACGTTTCGGGGGTGGGGGTGTGGGAGTTATACGAGGTGCATATTTTTCGCAGTCCTGCTTGTCCGCTTGTTCCCTGTTTTCTCCAAACGCGTGAACCGATGAAACGTTAAGTGGGTAAATCGTTAGGTGATTGCTGTTAAGCTGTACCAACCACCGAGTGTCCTGAGAGAGAACATCGTGTTGGTATACAGACGAACGTGAAGAGAATAACCAAAATTTGCTGAAGAAAGAGTATATTCGGGATAGTGCTAATGATAGTGCCAACAATGAATGTTATCGTGGTGGGGACCACGGAAGAAATACTTGAGAGTAATGAAAGAAGTAAATTCGAAATGAAGACACTGCAGACACGAGTGGCTAACGGAGAGAGTACCATAGCAGCAATCGTGCAGTCGTATTTTGAGCAGCTCTATGTATTGCGCTAGCACCATCTCCTCTGGTGGACCAGTACGAAACGTACAAGCCCTCGTAGCGAAGTTGTTCCATTTACACTACGGGTGGCTGCACGGTATCAAGTTACACCCTAACTTCGAAGGGTTATCGCATCAGCACCTTGAAGAAGTGTATTGGCCGCGATAGCTGGAGAATGCATAAAGAAGTCGTCTAACAAACGTTTGTACTCCAATATGAACAACTCTGATGTTGCCGGGCTTCCTCAATATGAACATGCGATAAGTCCCTCATCTCTCTACACTCATCACTGAACAGCCTATAATGTAGCTACATCCTCCCCCAACATGCAGCACGTCTGAATACACATCTCTAGCAGCAGTCTGACGAGTGTATAAGCGGCCGAGCAAAACGCACCGCTAAGATGTTCTTCAGCACTCGACTCAGTATAACTGAACAGCTTTTAGCGTCAAATCATTCGCTCTCAAACAACAATCTGTGAAGAGCATTGTGCCCAGATTCTGTTTCCGTGCAGCCGTCTTTAAAGATAAATCGACAATATGGTCTTATGCATTACTGTGGACTCAATCGTACTGAATGAAAATGATTATGTATAATCAGACGACACATAGTATTCAGGTCGCTTGGGAAAGCATACGCCCTCTGGAACGATTGTGCAACAAGTCAGACTTTTACAGTATCTGAGTATATGTAAATAGAATGTTCGCTAGAGGTGGGCCGCTAACGAACAGTAGGAACAACGGTGGGCCAGATATCAAACCTTTGGCCGCTCAATGTATAGCATTCATTTTTGACAGCAATGTTGCGAGGGGGTCCCGTCTTTTTCTTTCAATATCATTTCGTTGAAGCCGAGGAGTTTAGCGATTATTTTGCACCTACGTAAATTGAGAAAATAAGCATGAATGAAATCAGGTCTCAAAGAAATAATCTCCACGCAGTCGGCATTAGCACCGCAAACTGGCAGTTAAGTGAATGTGATGAATGTAAGATATGACAGTAAGACTGGCAGAAAGGGAATCAGCAACAACGGTCGGCAGCAAACGCTGATATCAACATAAAAGTTAGAAATAACCATAAAACTTGAAAAGGGAAGATGTTGTAGTGGAAAGAAAGAAAGAGGCAACCGTAGTCCGAAAAATTAAGTTAACATTACATTTTCCAGAAAGAAGGTTCAATGATCCATAAAAGAACTGGACAACCGTGTCTTATTGTCCACGTATTCAAACCGTAGCTTGTTACTTTTTCAACACGTGTGGTGACCCAGTTCAAACACTTAGTAGTAGACTGTTAATTGCATCCAGCCTGTGGATTCAAGCAAACCCATATGACACACTGAGAACAGCACAGCGATTAAACAGGGAACGAATTGCTAAAGTACATTATAAGCATGCGGGTGATCGGGTGATAAAGCAAAACGGTAACACGACGGAACCGGAAGAGAGCACGCGGCGTGTGTCCTGGTGCAAGGGGTACTCCTAGTTATTTCCACTCGTGACAGCAAAACGGATAAAAACAACTGTCAGCTGAGCAGGTTGGATAATAATTGAACGGATCGTTGTGCACGCTTACGAAGAGCAGAAAGACAGGCAATGTCGAGCAGCCAGGATAAATCGTGGTCTGGTTCTCGATAAGGGTTTAAACGTGTGTATGAGATCCCTCCTAGACCATCCGCAGTGCAAGGAGAACACACTAGTGCGTTACGGTTTGTGAATATAGGACCATGCCCCAACAGTAAGCATAAGATGACTGGTTCTGCGCGAAAAAAAATCCAAACGGTTCGTCGTATGATAAATAGGGAGTTAACCATAACACAGCACATCAGATGAGGCCAGAAAAGTGCTGTAAGGTGCCTGATAAACATATCTATAGGCCTACCAAATGTCCATGATAGCCGAAAATCCGTTAGGGTAACTATACACCATCGGATACTGTGGATTTCAAATCAGTCAGCTTTGATGGTGACGGCTACCCAACATACCATAGCGCATAGATTCAGAGTCAGCAGATCCAATATGCGGTACTGTACAGTTATCACATTGTATCGGTGGCAGTCAGTCTTTGAGCGTGCTACACAGAGAGAGGTTGTCCGGACATGCCCACCATCCTCCAGAGCCTGAAACCAGCCGTCCAACATCGATTATGCCTCATCCGTTACCATCTGAAAAATAGGGCAGAGCTCAACACAGTCTCACAGACCCTAAATTGAGGTGGTACATTGAGGGGGAACCGGGGCCGAATAGAACATAGTTGCTTATCAACTAATGAGAAGGGGATTTAACACTAAAACTTACTAGCTGATCCATAAGGCCCAAGCTTTAGAATGAGCTTTTGATACGAGTATGTGGAGACCTTTACTGAAATCGGTATCTGTAGGAACCCCCGGCTTACAATCTCTGATTATCTTTACCCTGCCGTAAGCTGGTGAAGCAAGGGAATCCCCGGTTAAAACCATAACGTGTATGACTTGGTAGGCGATGGCATGGTAATTGACTCTACTTTGCCTGCAATTGGGAATTCGAACAACGCCGGCTAAGATGGGTGAATGGTACTTAACAGACAATTCCTTTTTTCTTGAAACTAGGACAAATTGTCCCCCTCTACGTCGTTATAAATCTATTAATCGTGGTGCAGAAAATCAGATATCTACGTTCTATGATGTGTACAAAACTCCCACAGATATTATGAAGGCTATGACAACCAACTCCGTTAAACACCTCGACTGATCGAATCTAGAAATATGTTTACACAGGTCTCGTTATTATTTATTAGCACTATCAATCCTCGCCTTTCAGTGGTGCCCGTGAGTAGTGTGGTTTGGGTCACCGTTGTTCCTGACAATGGTCCCTAGAGTAGGAAAGTAAGAAATAAACAAAAATATCGATCCGTATCATGCCATCAAATCTACCTACGCATGAAGTCCGATTTACCAAGTTACGTGCAGTCCGTCGAAAGCCGTGATATGCTGGACTTCGGCCACGGCTGAGGTGAATCGAATTCAATAAAATAAACCTTTCTTGTGTGCACGTAAAAACTTTGTTCAGGCCTTGCGGTCGTTAGAGGTCACCACCTACATCATGATTGATCACAGTGCCACGGCCCCAATAACACTATAATTATGACCCAGTTGCGTTAAAGCGTTGTCTCTATTTGTATCCGTGACATGGTAGACATTATTGGAACTTGTAACTCGTTTGTTTCGCTCTGACAACACTGCCTCACATAAATTTCATGTATTTAGTTCGATTATGAAAACCGGAAACTGGCTTGTTCGCCGCACAGTTACTAATGATTACTCTGAGGATTTTTAAACGAGCACAAAGGTAGAAGGAAAAGCGAAGGATGAATAGGGAGAAAGAAAAAAGTGGGGCCCAGGAAGGGGAAAAGAGATTCAACAACCTTGTGTATAAAGAATCAACGAAGACAATAACACGCCGTCGTGTCAGTGTTTTCAACAAACAATCTGGATGGTAGCGAATATGGGTGGTAGGTGGACAAATGACACCTACTAACGTTGTGTAACAGGGCATTTATGGTTCTCATGGTTCGTGACCATGTCATCGCCCGGCCACTTTGCGGTTCCTTCCAACCATCAACAGCCAACACTAAATGCACGGTGCGGCAGACTGTCCGACAGTGTACGCGGTGCACGACCCAATCGGTAAACACTGCATTTTCACTACCTTGATTATCGGTCGGGAACTTGTACATTCCCAAAATACGCATTGATAGACAACCGCGTTGCCCACACAGCCCTGTTTGATAAAGACTAGCTGGCGGAGACCAAGAGTCTATATGCATTTTCTGCACTCATGAGCGAGTCTCTGATTCACAGGGAGAAAACTGGGCGCACAGTTTTTAAAACCCTGCTATTAGTTAGGAAATTAATCCTTTCAAATATCACAAGTGACGAATGTTGGTGAATGCATTACAGGATTTAGGTTTTCTTGTGGACACTGTTAGCAATATGACAGGCTGACGAGATGATACTATCTAGGCAGATGAAGTGACTGACAACATCCGACAGTCCGTTTGCAATAACATAAGTGAGGTCAATGTCGCCCCAGTCTTGTAAGGATCACCGGGTGCTATTTTCAGAATACCATGCAGCACAAAGTTAAAAAATGATGAGAGACTGAACACCACTGTCGAACACTCACTAAGAGCGGGAATACAATGACTTCAACAATTTAACACAGTTAACTAAAACTCACCTGCGATAGGGACAACCCCAGGGAGGGTGTCGGGAAACTGAGTCAAAAAGTCTTTGGGTCCAAAAATACAACGATCGTTGGGTCACAGAAAAAATATCAACGCCTCAGTACCTGTCGCAAAGTGAAAGTATTGTCGATACACCCACAACCAGATGGGAAACCCGCCTGTTCATATCGTAACCTTGGTTCTGTTTTACAAGCTACCGTCATGAAGTATCTCCCACATGAAACGGAGGGGTGCGCTCAGTTCAGACAACTTCCGTCACCATATTTGAAAATGGCCGGAGAATAATCTGAAGCTTTATTAGGCTTCAGTAATTTGAGCACATCAGTTTTCGAAGGAGGATCATCGAGAACGTCATAAACCACCATCCCAGCCAGCACGACCGTCCTATGAGTGTTCTGTGAGCGTCCCGTGAGTGTCCTATTAGTGTCCTAACTGACCAGTTTTAGATCACTCATAGGACGGTGGTGAAAACTTTTGGCGCAGCGCATGGGATACTGCTTTTTCTGATTCCACATGTCATCAAACGATTACGTTTGCGATAGGTAACTGAACGTTCCCACCAATATCGCTACCATACGGTTATCGTAAAATAATCGAAGGGTGTCTTATGCCAACAAACATACGGCAGTGACTGTGAGAATATATTTATAGGGCAAAATGTACAACGGTAATCGCATGATCAAGGGAAGTCGATGTTCTCGTTCCTTGAATCTATGTGGCGATGTCATACGTTCTTAGGCAACCGGACATCCTTCTCTAGCTTTCTGGATCCACCTTTGTAGTTTCTATTTCACAGCCTTGTGTGACGAACCGGGAAAATTCTGACGCATGATAACATCTTACGCATTGTAGCTGTTAGCGTATAGATAAGCTTACACGTAATCAGCTGTGACAGGGGTGTTGGCGCAAACAAGAACTTGTTATTAACCCCTCTCCAGTTGATGTTGTTCGCCAGCTCGTCGGTAGTATATACTACCTTTATCGTCCACAGCAGAATCAAATCACTTAAGCCACTTAAATTGTCCCGCAAAGTGCACAGCCGACCTCACACGTCACCACTACAAGCTGTAAATTCGTAAATCACCTTTTTTATGTAACATTTTACTAACACCTTGTCGACGNGAGGGTGTCGGGAAACTGAGTCAAAAAGTCTTTGGGTCCAAAAATACAACGATCGTTGGGTCACAGAAAAAATATCAACGCCTCAGTACCTGTCGCAAAGTGAAAGTATTGTCGATACACCCACAACCAGATGGGAAACCCGCCTGTTCATATCGTAACCTTGGTTCTGTTTTACAAGCTACCGTCATGAAGTATCTCCCACATGAAACGGAGGGGTGCGCTCAGTTCAGACAACTTCCGTCACCATATTTGAAAATGGCCGGAGAATAATCTGAAGCTTTATTAGGCTTCAGTAATTTGAGCACATCAGTTTTCGAAGGAGGATCATCGAGAACGTCATAAACCACCATCCCAGCCAGCACGACCGTCCTATGAGTGTTCTGTGAGCGTCCCGTGAGTGTCCTATTAGTGTCCTAACTGACCAGTTTTAGATCACTCATAGGACGGTGGTGAAAACTTTTGGCGCAGCGCATGGGATACTGCTTTTTCTGATTCCACATGTCATCAAACGATTACGTTTGCGATAGGTAACTGAACGTTCCCACCAATATCGCTACCATACGGTTATCGTAAAATAATCGAAGGGTGTCTTATGCCAACAAACATACGGCAGTGACTGTGAGAATATATTTATAGGGCAAAATGTACAACGGTAATCGCATGATCAAGGGAAGTCGATGTTCTCGTTCCTTGAATCTATGTGGCGATGTCATACGTTCTTAGGCAACCGGACATCCTTCTCTAGCTTTCTGGATCCACCTTTGTAGTTTCTATTTCACAGCCTTGTGTGACGAACCGGGAAAATTCTGACGCATGATAACATCTTACGCATTGTAGCTGTTAGCGTATAGATAAGCTTACACGTAATCAGCTGTGACAGGGGTGTTGGCGCAAACAAGAACTTGTTATTAACCCCTCTCCAGTTGATGTTGTTCGCCAGCTCGTCGGTAGTATATACTACCTTTATCGTCCACAGCAGAATCAAATCACTTAAGCCACTTAAATTGTCCCGCAAAGTGCACAGCCGACCTCACACGTCACCACTACAAGCTGTAAATTCGTAAATCACCTTTTTTATGTAACATTTTACTAACACCTTGTCGACGGTCACTTTAACCGTGAATCAGAGAGAACAGCACCCGAATTAACGAATTAACAGGAATCCACTTCTGCCGTACCTGTGGTCCTCTACTGGAACAAACACATTCACATGAGGTATCGCTGGCTAAGTGTGCCCGGTTTTAAAGCAGTTTCGATCTGATCAGATCGATTGTGACAGTCAGTTCGGCCAGTCAGTTTCAAGAATGAGTTGCTGAAGAAGTAGGAGAATGTGGTGTATCGAATATTGAAGCAGATAACAACAGTCGAGTATCCTGTGAGGATGCATCATTTCGCTGTGCAACAATGAGATAACAAGAGAGAACTGTGTATAAAATAAAAAGGAAACAAGCAGTGGAGAGGTGAATAATGAGAGGACATGTGATATGAGATCCCGACTGGCAATGAACATTTCGGAACAACCAACCTGTTTAGCTGCCTGCTGAATTAATCAGATGGTATTGCTAGAACAATCACCAACAGTGGGCATTTTACGCTGAGCAGACCTGAATGGTAAGACTACGCCATTATTATGACCCTGTGGTCAACTTTAACTAGAAATGGCTGCAGCCATTTCGAGAGTCGGTATGCTTTCATACAAAAATAATGGGAAAATTAACTAGAAATGGCTGCAGCCATTTCTAGTTAAAGTTGACCATGGCGCCATGGCGCACGAATATACGAATTACGGACACGTAGCACAGAGCTCAACAATACCCGAAAACCCCCAGAAGAACAGAGAATACGCCCCCCCCCCACCAGACCAAAGATATCCTGACTAGCCAGCACCTGAGTATATATATATAGTTTTTGAACAACCTTGGAAGACACCACTTGAATTAGCACGCTAAAATAGAAATGGACCAATCAAAGACGACGGGGAAACGTGCGCCAGAATTAAGTTTTAACTCTGTAACCCATTTCGCTGTCGTGTGATTGACGCCATGCTGTTCCGATTTTCGATACGATCCCAGATTGTCGCTGTGCTCCCGTCCTTCAGTGAAACGTTGTTCCTCAGTGCTTCCACTCCGTTGCGCAAAACAATACGGCGATCCAGCGATTGATACACGGGTTCAAGGCAGCGGCCCAAGGTTCCCGGATTCAGTCGGTTTTCCTTGCTTAGTGTCAGCGGGCGTCTGTTGATTTTAAAGGCGATAACTGAAAACAGGGTATAGCACCGCTCTTGGGGATTACAGTGGGTACCAAGAACAAAGTAAGATTACTCGCATAATGCAATTTTAGGTAAATGAGAATCAAGCAAAGCCTCAAACCGATTAGTGGAAGCGCTACTGACGACCTCAGAAGGATGGCTGTTCCAGTAGTTAATAACCCTGTATGAAAGGAACTCCTACCTAAGATAGGTCCGAGGACAAAGCTTGAAAAGCTTCCTACTATGTCCTTGTCGGCCGTCACCATTCGCTACAGTGAAGAACTGTTCTACAAGACCTACTCTAAAGAAGATGTGTGTGGGTATTAAATCACCGCAGAGTCCTCGAAATTCGAGTGGGTACAGGTCAAAAATTTCAGGTTGAGAGTCGTAAGTAACATTACTCAGACGCGCGACCACCTTAGTAGCCGCGCGCTGGACACGCTCAACAGCTAATTTGTCTTTCTTCAAGCCGGTATGCGCGACCTGATTCGCATACTCGAGGAGCGGTCTTATATAAATCCCGTGAAGCGTTTGAAAAGATTTCCTGTCTATGCGAGGGAAAGTGTGCCTAATCCTCTTAAGAGCGGTAAATCTCTTGTTTGTTGCCATATACTGGTGATACATGAAGGAAATGTCAGACTTCAACCAGATGCCAAGATCTTTCTTCAGATCGATTCTCATTATATCTACTGTGCTGGATGCACTATGAATCATGAATGCGTTGCCAAAATCTCCACCGACTGACATGTGAGCACATTTGTTGTCATTTAGTGAGAGAGTCCAATCATCTGACTAGAGCTTGGTCACGTCAAGATCAAATTTTAGTGCACTGTGATCAGTGGCATCCCAGGCTTCAAGGTCGTCTGCGTATAAGAGGGCGCTGCTGGAAATATTGTTTGGAAGGTCGTTGATGTAACTGAGGAATAACAAAGGACCTGGAACTGACCCCTGAAGAACTCCCACAGAAATTATAGAGGAGGCGAAAGGTCTGATCCGGTCTTGACTCTAAAAGTTCTGTTAGCAAGAAAAGAGGCCATCCAGTGAAGAACCTCTCCTTGAATACCGCAGGCTTCCAGTTTGTGTTTCAGGGGGCCGTGTAGGACACGGTCAAAAACCTTAGCGAAATCAAAGAAAATAGCATCTGAGATGAGGCCATTATCTTCGTTTGTTACGCATGACCGATTAGGAAGGAAGCCATGCTGGGTGGATGAGAAGGGATTATTTGATAAGAAGTGATTGAGTATGGCGCGCTTTAGTGGGCGCTCCATTATTTTGCACGGTGTGTTAGTAAGGCTAATTGGCCGATAGTTAGCCGGAGAGTGCCGGTTACCGACCTTAAACATGGGTGTGGCCGTCGCCTTTTTCCATGCGCTAGGGAGAATGCCAGTCTGAAGTGTTTGCTTAAACAGCTTATAGAGGGGTTCAGCCAGACTAACAGCTGTTTCCTTGAGTATTCTGGGATGGGCCATGCTAGGACCTTTTGCACTGTGTGAATTAACCTTGAGCAAAAGGTCTTCAACATCTAGCACAGAAAACTCAGCGGTCACGTGTGGTTGCCTGAACTTCTGCAGCGGAGGTACAGGATACCAGCTTGAGGATGCGACGTTGTAGACTGCCGAGTAGTACTCCCTGAATAACTCGGCCACGACTAGGGAGTCAGATGAGGTCTCCCCGTTGGGCAGTCGTGAAGAAAGAGCTGAAGGTTTGTTCTTTCTTAGTCGTCGCACATGCTATTTGTTCCCGCGGGCTCTGAGGAGGATCTTCTCCTGTACGAGTTCAGTGTGTTCGCGGATTTCCCGCCTACGCCTGTTTCGGGCAATGTGGAACGCGTTTAGATCCTCTGAGTTTCCTGTAAGCTTATGCTTCGCGAATGAATGGGAACGGTTATCGAGAAGTCGACGTATCCTGCGTGGAAGGGGTGGCCGATAAGAGAAAATGCACGGTTTGCGTTGCAGAAATAAGTCTGAATTGCGCTTTGAAACGTACGGTAGTTCTGGTCCACGGAATCCAGGTCAAGAAGAAGTAAACCTAGGGTGGTTCTCAGGACGTTATAATCTGCACGATTAAAGTTTTGCTGGTTGTTGCAACCAGTGACAGATCTGATCAAAGGCTAACAGAGAGTGGTCACTGTGTACAAGTGGCGGCTTGATGATCACTCTATCTACCAGGTGGCTCTCATTAATGATAACTAAGTCGAGCAGAGAGGGAATCTTACCAAAATGACGCCGCGTCGGGGCGATGACGTGCTGTGACCAAGCCTTTCGATGTATCAGCGTCGATAAGTAAGTCGAGAATCCGCTTTCACAGTCCTGGTGAGAAACTGATGCCCAGTTTACATTGGGTGCATTAAAGCAACCCATAATGAGCAAATAAGTGAAGCGTTGTAGACCTAGGAATGTTTCCAGGCCTACCAGAAGGGTGTCGTCATCGAAGACGTCTGATGAAGGAGAACGATAAATAGACCCCACTGGGAGTAAGTCTCGGCCACGCAGTGGTAGCCGAAGACAGACCGTCACATTTATCAGAGGACTGGAAGCCACCAATAACTGTGGGTGTCGGGAGACATTGCTGAAGAAAACTCGTAGGACCCCTCATCCTCCCTCTGGCGAAGTCATCCCGGTAAAACGAATACCCCGAGGCACTCAGTTCATTGTCACTGACATCATCTGTAAACCAGGTCTCCGTGAAGGCGAACATGTGAGGTTGGGTGTCATGAGTTAACTGTCTGGTTTCCGGTAATTTATTCAACAGACTCAAACATGCATTTGAAAGCTAGTTCCTCGCGGGATTTCGTGAGAAAACGGAACGGATGGTGTGAGGAAGAACCTGGGAAAGAAAGCCTTTAACTGAAGAGGGTGGGGGCTTGACTTGGTTTGTTCTTCCGAGTTGTTCTGACGGCCGTCCTTCGAGGCTGTGGGCGCGACATCACCTTCTGTGCGTAGGTCAGCGACCCTACCGGGCGTTTGATCAGCATTCTTGGTGCCGCAGCTTGCAACCTCTGCGCCCCTGTCAAATTCCGTTGCTTGGGGGGTGTTTGGAAGTTTTCGCCCACGGAAAATTTGACTTCTTCGTTTGCTGGGTGCGGTGTTTGGAAGACGGCAATGGGCGCTGTGATATGGGACTACTGAAGGAAATATTTATAGGTTTAGGCCAAACTGCTGTTTTCTGAATTGCAGGAGGCGGCCCTGGCAGGTTGCTTTTGTTCCGAATTCTTGGAAGGAAGAGCTATCTGCTGAGCAGTTTGGTGGGTTTCAGGGTTGTCAACTCTGAAGACGGTTTTTGAGCGGTGTCGGTACCCTCAATGCTCGTGTCAGTGCCTGGGGCGTCGGTCGTTGGAACGACCATGCAGACGGCACCTCCGCTTTCCACAACAGGCACAAGCACAGGGGTCTGAGAGGATACTTCGTGAGCAGAAACTAAGACTTTTGTCTCCAGTTGTAGCTTCTGGTCTGCCGTGATTTGTGACTTGGTCTTAGTCCACTGTTCGCGTCTCCCTCTCTCCTGCTGAGAGTGGTCGAAAGATACGCCTCTCAGATGGGCGTTGGCGAACTTCAAAGCCTCTGTTTTCTCCAGCCCTACCTCGGGGTTGAGCATGGCTGGCAACGCCAAGTGACTTTTTGGTTGTTTTGGCCCGTAGCCTACTCGCGAGAATCAGGTTTGTGGCATCCGGAGAGAAGGAAGTTCCTAAGACTGCTTTAGCTAGCTCGGTTGGAGAAGAGGTTGTAGGGCGGCATCCCCATAAACAACTCTCCTTTCCCTGAGAGCTTTTACCTTCATTTTTACTTCCGCCTCCTCTGTGTGCAGTTGATAAGGCAACTGCTTTCTTGGTGATTGCAACATCAGGGAGAGCAAGGGCTATATACTCATTCAAAGAGTGTAGTTCCATTTTCATTTCGTACAGAGTCCGTTGGTACTCCTCTATTTTACTCCCCATGAAAGAAATGGAAGGAGATACAGAGCTAAGAAGAGCCCCGAATTTACAGTCACAAGTTTTCTGCACCACTCCACTCGACGTGGTGCGTGGAAGACCAGTCAGCTGCGGAGGGGTGCCTTGGCTTTCGCTGAACCTGCAACTCATGCAGATGTAAACGAGAGATGAAGAAGCTAGCTGTTTGTACTGGTGTTCGTTAAGACCAGTGCACTTGAAGTGATACCACTTCTGAGACTGGTGGCAGTGCATGCCGCTTTGTACGGATAGTTCACATCCATACCGGCCGCAGACGCTTGCTGCTACACACTATGTCTGCTGAGTCCCAGCACTGCTAGACCTGTCACGGGTCATTGTCGGCAAGGATGAGTAATATGCAAGGAGACTGAAAAATAGTACGGATAATATCGAACATGAATAACACAATACGCAATGAGTTATGCTATTCGACAAAGAATAACAATGATCGTGTATGCTTTTTTGATGCACTGGGCACCAAGATAGCAAACAATATGGATGGACAATGACAGCGAGGAAATTTGAACCAAATTTGAGTTACCCGCGCTAAAGGCGTCGCGGGTAAGATGATTTTTGTCAGCTTGTGTGGACATTACCAACTAATGCTTACATCATTATGAACTGGTTATTACATTTTGGTTCGATCAGGCATCCCTTGGCCCGCACGTTGCAGTCACACACGCAGTACACGTACACACAAACACAACTCAACCTCTGCGCACGTGCCAAATCTTCTGTGATACCACCGGCACTGACCGGTTCACGTAGACCTTGGAAAATTGGGGAAAGTGTTCATCTGAGGAGGGTGCATTGTAACGCATTTCGCTGTCGTGTGATTGGCGCCATTTTGGTTTTCGTTTAAGTCAGTTTTATGCATGACTTGCTGGGCCTCTGGTTCTTGCTGTTTCGGTTTCCAATACCATCCCAGATTCTCGCTGTGCTCCCGTCCTTCATAGAGACGCTCCTGTGGCGACCCTACTTTTTTATTGCTAACTGCGTTGAAGTTAGAGTTGGCATTTGTACTCTTTCTCCCCCCACATTTTGTATGCGCTCAAACGTTCGTTTGAAAGAGTATGGTTAACGGCACTTGATTCGCGCACACGAACGCTTCTGCTCCGGTGCCTGCTCGCTTGACGTTTTGCTGTGCTAACGTTTCATCTCGCTCTTCGCTCACTCTCATCGATTTTACGTGTCGACAATATATTTCTCGTCTACTAAATGCGTTGTTCATAATTGACTGGCCATAGCCCGTCTGAACTCTACACTGTCCCTCAGTGCTTCCACTCCGTCGCGCATTACAGCCCATTGTGTCGCGAAAAAATGAAATTCGAATTCATGCGTTAATTTTCAAGGATATCTTGAAAATTTAACTATTCTTGGGAAAATAGACTTTCCCTAACGCCTGCCGTGTTTGATGACCGTTATCCGTAGCACCTGGTCTGAGGATCCATCTGCGTAGGACGATGCAGGCGTTTATTGCGGTTGGTCCAACGTTTGGACGGGAGGTTGGTGGTGACATCAGTATGGGGCGGCGTAATTGTAGTCGTTCCTGTATCCGAACTTGTTAATATTCCCGACAAAATATCCAGCGGTAGCAGATGCTTGTCGCCTGTTTGCTTTTCGTTCGTGTGCCTAGGGCGTAACTGGGTGCGATGACGTTTCCATATGGTGCCACTAACAGAAACATCATACAGTACCTTTCCATGACGAACACCCACGGTTGCGCCCATCCAGCGTTGCTACCCGGTCGTCAGTCACGAACGTAAACGGCTTCTCCAATGACAAAACGTTTTTGTAAGTTTGGGCCGGGCACCTGCGCTGGCTCATTCGTCGTGATGGGCGCGTGATGGACCGTGCTAAGCCTGTGGCTTACAAGAGCTTTGGCTGGTGAACGGCCCTCGGGTTGTGCGGTATACAATCAGGAACCCCTACAGCACCTTGTCTGTGGTACCCTCCCGCCGAGATTTGAGAAGCGCCCGTTTGAAGGTGTCACGAAACGTTCGGCTTGGCCGCTGGACTGTAGGTAATACGGCGGAGATCAATCCTGATGGATCAGTGAACGGTGGCAGAAGTCTCCGAATTGCGCCGACATGGACTGTGTCCCGTTGTCTGCTACGAGTATTTCGGGAAATCCATGCTGGCTGGAAATGCGACGCAGGTCAATGATCGTATTAGAGAATGTCGCCGGAGAAAACGTGACTACCCCAGGTCACTTGGAGTACGCGTCGACTGAGCCGAATTAGGATGCCCCTTCGATGGGACCAGCGAAATCCAAGTGGAGGCGCGACCATGGACCCTCGGGTATTTGCCACGGTGAGGGATCATTTCTGGTGGGTGGCTTGGTGGCCTGCTAACATCTTGAGCATTGTTTCAGAAGCTCCTCGATGTCGCCGTTCATGCCGGGCCAATATGCGTAACCGCGAGCAATTGCCTTTATCATACTGGTGCCGGGATGACCAGAATGGAACTTTCTCAGCACCTGAAGGCGGAGAGTGGTTGGAATGGCTACGCGGCAGGCAAACACGATTCAAGTATCCACTATTGTCAACGAGTCGCGGCGACGGTAGAATTGGTTTATCTCCCCAGTTGGACGAGCCATGGGTCACTTGGTCCGGACGTATTTCATGACCTGGCCTAGGTTCAAATCTACTGCCGTGGCTCACCGGATATCGATGACAGTCACCGGGGTTCCACGAATGGTGTCTGTGAGCTGTCGGCAAATGTCATCCTCCACTTCCAAGGTGGCAGCGACAGCGTCTTTTTCGGCACGCGCTGGTTGCTGATGAAGCGCGACAGGCCATCTTCCTGGCCAAATTGGTCAGTGCGGCGGTAGCTGATGTCAAAGTCGTAGCCGAGCAAAATTGTGGCCCATCGCTGCAGCCGGTTGGCAGAGTATACAGGGATGACCTTCTTCGATCAAAAAATGGACAATAGCGTCTTATGATCGGTCAGCAGGGAAAAATGCCGGCCATACAGAAGTTTGTGAAACTTTCTCGTCGCAAAGTAAGTCTTCGCCGCGGAGTTTAACGTGCGGAAGGATGGGGCAGTTGCCTTCTCGGGACCATCCGCAATGATGTGAGAGACTACTGCTCCGAGGCCGTAAGTTGTAGCGTCGGCTGCGACCACAACTGGCAGGGTTGGATCGTAGTTTGTCAGCAACAGGTTGGAGTTGAGCATTGTCTTCAGGCAAGAGAAGGAGTTATCGCACTCGGGGGATCAGCGCCATGTAGTACTTTTCTGTGATAGATGACTGGGCGGGGCCCGAACATCGTGTAGAGTTGGGAGAAAGGCACTGCAGTAAATGATGAGCCCAAGAAAAGACCGATGGGTGTGTACAACTTCGAGTGGCAGCATCCGCTGAATTGCACGAATGTTCTCGGGATCCGGATGACGACCGGTGGCATCAAAAATGTAACCCAGATATTTGATGGACCGTAAAAACATTGAGCATTTTTCGGTTCGTAACCTGAACGCGTTGGATAACCGCGGTGATTCGGCCCGGGAGTTCATCGGTTATCCGCCCCATTATGATAATTTCGTCCAGATAGGCTACCGTACCGGGTAGGCCGGTAATCATTGGGCGCGGTTTTGACACCAAACGGAAGTCTGGTGCACTGCAAAAGACCTCGGTGGGTGGTGATTGTGAGTAGTTCACGGTATTTTGGTGCAACCTCGAGTTGGAGATATACCTGCGCCAAGCCCACTTTGGCCATACAGGCACCGCCTTTGAGCATAGTGAAAATGTCCTCAGGCACTGGCAGCGGATAGCGGTGTGATTCCAATGCCGCATTGAGGCCAGTTGAGACGTCCATACAACTCCATATGGATTCGTTGGGCGTCGTTGGCGATGGGGGTGGCCCAAGTAGCGCAGAAGACCGGCACCGAAACACCAAGCTGTTGCAGTCGTATGAGTTCTTGGTCGATAGGCGGCAGGACTGCGTAGGCAACCGGTCGCTTCGCGAAAGACCGGTGGACGGCTGAGGCGAGGGTGCAGCGTTGCCTAGGTACAGGAGCAAAGACCCAGGCCATTCTGGAACTGTCGAATGATACTGTCGGACAGCCTCTGGGGTGCGGCAGAAGACCACACATGGTTGCAGATGGCACGGATTGGGACAACAATAGGGCTAAGCCGTTCGAGCCAATCTATCCCGACAAGGTCACAACCACAGTTAGAGTTAGACATTGTGGTGTCGCGGAATAACACTGGACAGTGCAGTTGTCCTGTTAACTGCACTGAGCCACCGTAAGCGCTGGTTGCTGTCTGGAGGGTCGTGCTTGAGGTTGGACAACCTCTCGCGTTAGTCAACAATCTGTTCCAGCTTGACGTTTGGCTCCTGATTGATTTTAGCCAGGAGTCTGGTACGGAGGTTGGCATAGCGTAGTGACTACAGACCCCAAATAAAAACTAAGCATCGGAACTGGTCCTCTGTGAGCGAACCAAGCTTGAAACGTCCACACTCCCGGTTTACGAGACCAGCATGGGTGACAAAGCCGTCTACGTCTCGTTTGACCAACTGGAGGCACTGGAACCGTGAGCTGAACAAGGATGAGATGTCCTCGAAGATTTTCGTCAACTTCTGGACCGGGTCCACGAAAGTCAGGGTTCGCTGTTAGGCGGGCAAGATGTTGTCGGTATAACGGAAGTGCTCCGCTGGGTCCAGTTTCCGGGGGAGTAAACGAAACTTCGTATCGTCATCGCGAGATGCCAGCTCCATAATAAACGTGTCCTCATATCGCTTGTACCAGGCCGAGAAGGAAACACCAGCTTGTGGGACACACAGGAAGTCAGGGATGTTCCTGGCCAAGTGATCCATGGACGGCAGATCGACAGACGTGAACAGCCAGAGTGCAGCAAAGTGGGTGACCAGCACTTCCATCAGTCGGATCTGTGACTGCATCATCTGCTCAAGATCTGGGTCGGCAGACATGGCTCAACAGAGAACAGAAGCAAAGAAAAAATCCTCGTCGCCGAAATGTTATGGCCCTGTGGTCAACTTTAACTAGAAACGGCTGGCGCACGAAGATACGAATTACGGACACGTAGCACAGAGCTCAACAATACTCGAAAACCCCAGAAGAACACAAAAGACTGTGACTCCAACAGAGAATACGTTCGCTCTCAAACCAAAGGTACCCTGACAAACCAGCACCTGAGTATATATATGTATATATATATATATAGTTTTTGAACAACCTTGGAAGACACCACTCGAATTATCACGTTAAAATAGAAATGGACCAATCAGAGACGACGGGGAAACGTGCGTCAGAATTAAGTTTTAGCCCATTGTGTCGCGAAAAAATAAAATTCGAACTAATGAGTCAATTTTCAAGGATACTTCGAAAATTTCACTGTTCTTTGGAAAATCAGACTTTGCCCAACAGTCACCCGCAAGTAATTTTGCTGTGTGTTATATATACCCTGTGCCTCCGATTTCTGAGTTTCACCGCATCGGCGGCGCTAACCCATCGAGCACACTACTTTGGAATCTAACGACCAACAATGTAGTTGTGCACGAGTGGTCCGTTTCGAACCCATGCTGCCACTTGCCCATTAAGAGGTAATACTGAGAGAAATGTTTACAAAACCGCCCGACATTTAGCGATGGACAAACTGGATGGAAGCTGCTGGTGTTTGTCCAACCTCTGCCACCATGTATGGGTTGTAACGCAACGAGGCATATGAACGTTTGAACAAGCAAGTGATTTGCCAGCTTATCTGGGAATTCTTGCAGCAGGAGTGATGGGGGGGTATTTCTTTAAGCCCTGACGATATATCAGTACGTCGTGGAAGTAGCTTGGCTCGTAAATTAGCCAGAGTGCAAGCAAGTGAGTATTTCGAAATACGGCTAGGATTGAGAGTAGTGGCAAACTTCTCTTCTAAGAGGACCCGCTCCCTTTCGGTAAATGCATTGCTGGAGGTCTGAGCCGAATTAAATTTTACGTGGGGCGTGAGGTGTGAACTGCGGGAAAAAGGGTTATCGCGGTGTTGGGACGTGGTACAATGGCCTGAAATTCCATCCACCTTGCTGTTAGGCTTGATGAGTAGTCCCGCATCTCCCAAATGTCCACTTGTCTAAAGGTGTGCCTGGTGAGCAGTGGACGGCGAGTGATGGAGACGTTAAAAGTTCGGCGGAAGACGCCTGTGCCGAGATCGATTGCACATAACACGAAATTCAGCAGTTGAGGTTTCACGGTCAACGTGTTTAACCGAGAAGGTCGGTGACTTTCTCTCTATCTTGTGGACTGACTGTGGTCAGCTTATGATATTTAGAGATGGGAGGGAAACCACGGCGATCTATCTCTTGGCCAGATATATCATGTACCTCTAAGCTTTAGCTATAATGTTGGGCCTTTTTAAGAAAAAAAGCCATCGTAATCCCTTTAGTTTGTTTTCAGAGAAAGAGCATTGGTGAGTAGGAACCATCAGTTGTATATACATGTATATGTAACAAAAGACCGGTTTTGCAAGATAGCATTACCATTTCGTATGCTGTCGTCAGTTTAGTTCACAGGAAGTGGCGGCTATTGGCCCGGTAATTCAGTTTTGCGCTAATAGGCAACACTGTTTCGCGGTTCGAACGTAAGGATCCAGATTCAGGTCTCGTCTGTCTGACACTCACAACCCAATCATCAGTACGAGAAACAGTTTGCGTGCAGGCTCGTCAATAACCATGACAAAAAGACGACCGCATTGATATGGCCACGCACACACAACCAGTAGTATGCAGCTGGTCCATCCACCTTACACGCGAATTTAAATGCTACAATTCTGGAAAACTCCGATCTTACAGTACCAAGAGAGTTACTACCGCGCCGCCGGCACACTGAAGAGGGGGTTTGCAGACTGCGTGCAGGCATGGCTGCTAGCTGTCATTGTTAATGCAAATGGAGTTTAATATTGAGGGACACGCTTAGGTACAACTGAACTCATTTGAAACCCTCGGTTATTCAGCGACGTGTGTTGATGGGTAAGGAGAAGAAAGTAGAGCTCTACAGCCCTCATCTCCCACCACATTGTTTGGTAAGATCACTTATGTGGCTTCCGGAATGGAGGCAATTAATCGTCCTTTTGTGTTCTTTTTCAAAAATATTTCCCAACGATTTTGACACCATTACCTAACTAGTCAAGCCGATGGGCTTTTTATGGTCTGATTATTATGGTCTTCAGTTTTTCTAAACGGGCGACTACGTGCAAAAATGTGGTTAAACTCCACGGGCTATCGGTGATATCTCAGCTGACACTCTGCAGTTGCCTATCGGTCGTCGTGGGCTAATAAGAAATGAAGTGGGGACTGAGAAACAACGGTTACTTATGGACGATGGCGTTAAAGCAAAACTGTTATAACTGAATCCTGCTGAACACGAATGCGAACAATTGGCACAAACAATGGTGGACGGATACAGTGAACAGAACCCCCTTCCGATTGAGCCTCAAACTGCAAACAACAAGAACCAATGAAAACACGGACAAAGCAGACTCCAAATAGGCAGTGTATTTAGTCACTAAACACTGCGAGTTCACACGGGAAACTGGTGAACAGTGATATAAAATAAATGATCTTGTGGCCGCGTGAACGCGAAAAATTGTTTGAATCCCAAACCCATGTATATCTCAGTAACGGTTTGAGATATCTGGGTTCTGTAAACGGAGTCGTGTTTCTCTGGTCAGGTTTGCTTCGACCCGGAGAAAGAAAAAAACTGCAATCATATTAAGTGTTAGAGAAGAATGAGGCTGAATATTCCAGAGTGAACATATGAACATATATTCACTGGTCAGTGTTCACTAAGGGGGTCAGGACTCGCTGACTGTGTGCGCCACCCAGCTGAGCGGCTCGATACCGAATTAGGCAGGACGTTAACTAGTCTCCTTCTTTCACCACGCCAACTCATGTGCATCTAGGAAGCCACATCATCAGCCGTTAGCATCATTTTAGCCGGTGGCACATTCCCGTTAGTGACGGCCTGTCGAAACAGACGAAATACAAAGTGAAAGGGTCTTAGTTGTTGCTTCAGACATGTGAGAGGGTGATTCCGGAATCTGTAATAATTCCGGAGGGCAAAGTTCACCCCGAGTTCCTCGCCCGTGTCACCTCGTACAATGCGGCATAACACAATAGGGTCACCGGGGATGAGCCGGCATCCCTGGAGGTATATGCTCAGGTAGACCGACGGTTATAAGAGAGGCCCCTCATCCTAACAACCACTTTGTTTACAGGGGAACATTGCAGCGTAGCCATGCTCCATTCTCGGACAAAAAAGACAAGGGGAGTAAACAAAAGGTCTCCCGGATACCTCAGCGAATGACTGACCGATAGCTGCAAACAAGTTTCTAAATTCCACAAATATCTGTGTGTTGTGGGCCTGTTTTGAATGTTGAAGATCATCACCTTCCAGAACATAGGCAAAAGTCAGCCTCGTAGCAAAAAGAAAATCTTAGTCTATTGAGTTTCTGTCGGTTATTTTATAGACAGGACGCATTAGTTTACCCATCAGGCTGCCCGACTTCGATTGTAGCTTGTTTGCTTCAACGCGTGACGCACTTGAACAACTTGTTTTACTCCGATGCTGGTTATAACAAGAATGCGATGCGGGAGCGGCGTGCCATCCTGACTGGTCCCCGCGCTGACATACTGGTCTGTTCGCGCTGTCGACACTGATTGGCCGTAACGTCCTGCGAATCGCTTGCTGAATTCCTCTTCATGGGGGTGCTTGGAACCAGCACTCCGAGATCCTGTCTGCAAGTACACGGTGTTGACAAGCGGCTCCCGACATGATTTGTCCCAACATTCCTGACATCTCACAAGTGTGTAAAGGACCACTTCTGCGGTTTTGGAATCAAGCTCCACTAAACTGTCCATGTTGGTATCGTATCCTCGTCCCGTTGCAATATTTCACTTATCCTATCACAAGAGACAGCTCTCCATACTTTTGTGTCAACGGCGGGGACTGGGGCAGCCCACTGAAACTGGTCCAACAGGTCAGTGACGAAAACTAAAAACAACAAGGGCCCTTATGACACCTGTGACACACCAACTGAAACAGGCAGTCACTCAGATAAGTGTTGGTTGACGCTTCCAGCGAATGGCTTACCACAGAAAAAGTCTGCTGTCAAGTTCACTATGGGCGAGGATGACGTACTTCAACATGGAACCCAGGTGGCCTTGGTACGACTCCGGGACATCGGCGCAAGTCGTTCCACGATGGTCGGCAGGTTGTCTCTAACACTTCACCGGCGCCCATCAGCTGTGACCATTCTGCCGCCCCAGACCACGGTACTCGCAGCCCTCCTCACTTCTTCGAATGGAAATATCTAAATATTTCCCCGAACCTGGATAGACGTTGCCGGCAGTTCGTCTGTTACCCACCAAATGTCCGGTAGTGCATGGTCGCTCCTTCCCACTGATGGCGAAATATCTATGCAACTTATGTTGGACCCTAGTGCGGAGAACATCAGATCCAACCCGGAGCAGTATCCAACCGTCAGCCACGCATGGACCCCCACTTGTTGGTACGGGTGCAATCTATTAAGGGTGATTCGAAGCCTTCATTCAGAAAAACGGTTTGAAAAATTAGTGCATGCTGGTGTTCCCTAGCTGATATCAGGTACGTTCAAATCCCTCAATATCAAGCGAAAGTTAGTTGCTTCAAAAATCTTAGATCGCCTAGCAGTTGAGCTGGGAACATTCCAGGCGAGCGGCAAATAACGCCCAGCACGGCGGAGCTGTTCGGGGTTAACTTTATCTTGTACCATAGTTCCTCATGCGCACCGTTAGCGTCGGCTATGGCTAGCATAAGAGTACGGGAAAATTATCGCGGATAAGAAACATTACTCATCCCGCTTGCAGACTACTAACGCCAGGACGGTTCGGAAGAAGGGGATGTGTCCGGTGATGGAGGTCACAATGTCCATCGCTTCCTTGGACAACCACCGCTCCGCAGACGCCGTGGCTGCGGGGTTGCCACTCCTGACCCACTCCTTTACCTCATCCATCTTGTTCAGGAGGCTCAGAAAATATGAGCATACCACCCCCGTCCGATACGAGCGTGCTCCGCTGTATCTGAAATTGGAAGTAGCAAAAGGTGTTGCCGGGAAGAAAACACAAGAGCTCATCATCAGACCTCAAGCCTCCTCGACTTGGCTTGAAGATCCTGGGAAAAAAGGCCAGACTACCCTTTATCCTTCCTATCGTGTAATTCCCTTAGAGTCGCCTGACTGCATTCACGATCTGTTGGGACCAATTCTCTCACCGCGCATCCACACGGAGCAAGCTTTTGACGACCGTTGAGTGTGCAACAGAGCTTCTGACGCAGCTCCCAAAAAAGTTTTGATGGCCTCCGCGACGCGCTAATATCAACAGCTTTCAGGCAAAAGCAGAGCGCTATGTGTACAATAATTTCCTTAGCTAGATTTTCAGTTGTGAACATCTTGATTGGCGAATCAGAGAAGTCAGCTGTAGCCGTGATTTAGGGTCGGATGGTAGCCTTAGGTAGGCCGAATGGCATCACTTTTTGGTCGCGTGGTGGGTGTACTTCCATGAGCTCTTATCTCCCTAACCCCCGAGTGTCTACGAGGTTCTGCATGACTACTTGGGGCATATTCAAACTTTGTGGCTTCGGATCTGATGGTGGGTGCGACGACATCTGATCTAACCTTCCGCCGCTGTCTACCTGCATTTTTCTTCTTACTCAGTGTAGCTGGTTTCCCAAGTTTTTCACGACCACACGCTTTGAGACTCGCACAATCACATACTCCGGGACTTTTAGTTTCACATCCAATGGGACTGTCGCGACCATAACGGCGAGTGTCAGCCCGGAGAAGGCTGGTGCTCCCACGCACAGTAACGGTTCTGCGATCGTCTTTGCTTGTGTGATACACAGCTTTGAGTGCGACGAAGTGCATATAAATTTCGCCTCAGTTTTAGATATTGAATCCTGAGTGGGATTCAGTCTGACGTCTATTGGGCAACACGTAGGGCGACAAAACTTTGACCCGTCCGAACGACTTTTCTTAAGGCACCTGCATGGTTCGACGATGATTGAAGCATAGGCACAATCTACCTGAACATCACAGATTTTGTGCTGCAGAGCCCGAGTCCCTTCCCCGATATTCCCCCAAGTTTCGGAAACAGCCAGTGCTCTTCGCAAAGCCAAACGTCATCTCCCGATAACCCAGGGAAAAAGGTGCTATCTATCAATTACACGCAGAAATTACTGATTTTGGAGGAAGGGTAAATGTGGATTTGGCCCTCCGAACTCGTTTTATCCTCACAATCTAGCAACGTCTACACAACTCAGGAAAAATTCTGAGAAACAAACTGTTCACTTCGGCGGATCAGTAGTTTCAAGTGTTGGCGGCGGAACTAGGGAGCTGAAACTTGGTGTGTAGAACCATGAGGTTCTCAGCATGCACAAGTGCACAGCAGAAGATCATTGCCACATCTGTCTCGAATCCAGAACTTGATAAGTAACTTCCACCCTTTGAAGTCCTGACGCTTGAATGGTATGATACGGAGATTGACTAGGTTGCGTTATCCGATTATGATAATGCGCTCAGTAGTGGCCTAGGGTGAAGATGTGAAAAATAAGTGTCAAACAGTGGCTGCTTTAGACGATCAGTCTAAAGTCACACTTCAAATTCTCTGAAGTTTGTCCGAGGTTGTTCCAACGAACGTCTCGATCTCTTCTGGATTAACTTACTGTTGAGGCCTCAACAGTCATTGTGGGCAAGTTGAGATGAATAACCTATTAGTGAAGAATTCAAATCAAACGTCCAGTCGTGATCTTCTTTTCGTACTTACGAACCCGTGACCTCCCAAATATCCATCCATAAAAACAAACACGGTAAAGGGCTCGCGCCTGTGCGATGGGCAGTTTTCTACACTATGATAAGCCCAGCCTTCTTCCCTTAACTATCTATTTACGTTTGGCCCAAGGATTGGCGTGCATGGAGACCAACAAATAAACCCCCTTAGGCCCAACCAACACGACCGCCCTACAATGATTTCCAAGAGGTTCCGGAGTGTCGCCGGTGAGCACCCATCCGTGAAATTAGGTTGCCTTACAGGAAGGAATGAAGTATCCAGTCAGCGGTGTTGGTGTATTTAACAAATTGGCACTAAAAATTCACAGGTCATCATTCTGTTGGTTGACGCTCAAAGTAATTGATTTTCTTTGTTGCCTCCCGTGCTTCTCCCACGCCTAGATTAGATGGTGTTGCAAGGCTAATGTGAAAATTCCTTATCTCCTAAAATAATTGAGATATGGTAAAAATGTATTACAGAAAGTTTACGGTGTTCTTTATAAGCATTCCAACAATGATACAGTCATTTGCTAGTTCTTATCGAGTACTCTGAATATGCCTTCCTGAACTTTCACAAGGGGACCTATGTCCCCTTCTTCCCTCCGGCGTTCCAACGAGAATCTATTCAACCAACTTAGTCGGTCTCTGTAGCCTAGGTCCTTCACAAACCATATCATGCGTGCGGCGAGTTTTCGGACTTTTCTAAAGATGGTAATGTCCCTTGTGGGATGTGGTGACGAGGCTTGAGTGGCGGCAAGCTGTGGCCCAGTGTGGTAGAAAGAACACCGCCGTACATGGGTGATATGCAGCAGCGGCGAATTCAAAACAGCTTGTAAATATTTTCGACTTTCACCACCGGATTGACTTCCTGTGTGAGCTTAACTCGTTTGCAAACGAATTACTCCCACAAACCAAGCCAACTCATGCATTAGTTTAGCCATGGTAAAAATCTTGACACAAGAAGATTCAAGGACAACAGCTTCTCCACACAGAGGACTGAATTGTTGCGCGTGATAAGCAGCGCCCCGAGTGGCTTGGAGATGACAGGCTTGTTATGGCGCGCTGTCATAAAGAAAACGTTCGTCGTATCAATTACACAATCGGTCTCCTGCAGGCGACTGGCGATAGAGGAGGCCGGCTTGCCATAAAACATGTGCACATGCAAAGGCTGTGACAAGTCACTAAGCAAACGTGCACTGCAGTTACACTGTTCTTACTCGGGCAAACCAAAGCACTTACGAGTCACCAAATCGGGAGGTGGATACCAGATCTGCCCACTTCAAGCTGTACTTACCAGTTCGCATCCACCCGCGATTACGTACGCACTGGTACAACTAATCCTTTCATGCGCCTTAGAGTAATCAAACATGTTCCCAATATATACCCCAAAAACCACCACAAGTCGGCTTCCTCAGTCGCCAAACACCTGCTGAAGACCGATTGTGTGATTGATGCGACAAACACCCTCAATGAGTTGACGTGCCCTTACAAGCCGGTTGTCTCCAAGCCACTAGGGGCGCTGCTTTGCATGCGCAAACATCCTGTGCTCTGTGCGCGACAGCTGTTGTTCCTGAACCCTCGTGTTGTAACACGCAGGCCAACCGTTTCTATTCAGTAACGCTGGCGGACCAACTTTCGGGCAACGTGGAGACACCGAGGGACACCTGTCTTCACAAATAGGGGTCTTAACAACAGTTCCGTAAAAAGAACCAACACAAACAAGCATGAGCTGGAGGCCCGATAAACCATGCACACAAATTATGAGAACGTAAACTAAAGCGACGCTAAGAACACAGTGAAGGTTGACTCGAGGCAACTAATATTTTGTTGGCCATGGCTGGTTAGTAACTCTCTAACAACCAGACCGGTTACAGTCATGGTGCATATGCAGGAACGTTTATCAAAACGTCACAGTCATGGTTACGGAGACGCACATCGTACCAAATGGGCCTTTTCTAGGATATCTCGTGCTTATTTACCAGGAGGGTATTCAAGGAGATATCGGGAAAGCTGGGACTGCCCCAGTGGAAAACGTGAACAGTCGTTCATGGGTAACTAATTATGCACGCGACCGAATAACTCTGAACAAATTGTTGTGACGGGATCGCAGTGGCACAAAACACGATAAATAACTGTTAAGGCACTGCTACGTAGCTCCGAAGGAGGGCGACTTTACGGGGTGGATTACCACGTTCACTGCACACAACCTGTAGGTTCAAAGAGAGATGAATATCCTTTTGTCTTTCACAAGGTGTCGCTTGTTTTGGTTTTAAAACAAGCGCCACCAAACTTCAACCTACCAGAATGACCTCTACTGCTGCTGGTCACCTGCCCAACACAGCTTCACAGTAACTGGGCTCGTGAAAGTGGAGTTTGGATGATTAGTAGCGGTTGGGTACTTGCTCGTAGGCTGGAACGGCCACAAATGTAGGTACATAGGCGGACTCGCTCGTCGAAACGTCATAGTAACGATCACAGCAACAAACATTCTACCTCAACGAGTTTATTAGAACATCTCATGCAAATTTTTCGGAGAGCTTTCAAAAAAATCTTAAATATCCGCGGTAAAAGCTGAGGCTGTTTCAGTAAAAGACAAGAACAACCCTTCACGTAACTAATTACATTTGAGCGTAGTGGTGCAACGGGGAACGCAATGGCAAAACGTGCGAAAATCATTTTCTTTGTGAGTACTTCGTGATGAGTTCATCTTGATCGTGTCTGCTTTGCGCAAACATTGGCAGCTTCAAATGAAGCGGCTTTACGGGCGGTTTACCTATAGTCGGTGCACACAACCTACAATTTCAAGAAAAAATAACTATCATTCTACTCACCGCGAAGCGCCTGATTCAATCGGTCTCTAAATGGCACTCCCAGTCTTTCCTACCAACCAAAGTATTCTTCACTTCCACTGGCCACCCACCCAGCAGCGCGGTCTGCTGCACAATTAATAGTCAATCAGTGCACGCTTGCTGGCGTCGACTGCATTGTAAATTGTACCATAAAGCTGAGCAATGACAAATCAGTGTGTGGGATAACTTGGTCCATGAATTTCGCTTTGATATTTTTGACTCTCACGGCTGTTGCGTGTACCGACTGATGAGAACATACGGTACGCTTCAACAAGAATACCAACATATTTGACAGTGATATTTACTCACGTAAACTTATTTGGAATAGTAGCTGGTTTAAGAGAAGCAACAATTATTTTTGTGGTCAGGCGGATGGTTTCGAGGTCGGCAGCGCCAAATTTTTTGACTGTATTAGTGAGACGGGACACTACGGGTTTGCGGAATCTTAGTCAATTTGTAGCTGTGGGGTGTGTGATACTACCAGAAGTTCCATGTACAAAACTAGATATTTCTGTTTGGGATGGGCGCTCGAATGGTAAGCTGTTCCTCACAGTGTGCGATCTCTGAAACAGGGTACATAAGTTATCTTGCGCGGGGCGTCGATTAACAGCACTCTAGGTTCAGAGATGAGGGTCAGGTGTGCTAACCGAATAAATCTCTAAAGGAATCTTGCTCAACACTTATCTGTGTTCAAGTTTAGCTTGGTGCAACTCAAAGTCCACCTGTAAGACGCGTGCACAGTCTTGAAACCGAACATGCTGTAGTTGATTTCCTTGTTTCGATAACAGATTTGTTGATCCATTCTGTTAGCTTTACGTGGTAGTCAATCTCTCGAACTGTATCAATCAAAACGGTTACGTTGGTTAAGGCTCCAGCGCTGCCAAATATAACCGTGTCATACAAGCCGCAAGGCAGCAGTCAGGAGAAAATCAATTGAACTCGAGGATTAATGTCGCACTATTAACCGCGTAGGGACGCTTGGGTGATGGGACACGACATACGTTACAACCATGGATTTGCAGCACTACCGTTTGACGGCCGCGGCGTTGCTGTCTTTCCAATAAGATGGATGGGATGAAAAATGCAACTTCAAATTAAAGGCACTCTCAGTGCTCAACGCTTGATCTTACCGTCGATATTTCACTGGAGACAGTCGAAAAACATTTGGTTGCCTTCGGAAGCCTGATATATCGTTGAATACGAATACTGTGTGCAGTAGTGACCGAAATCAGACACTAAAGTTTTAGTCAGTGAGCCACTGAGTGAGGTGGACTTTTCAGTACCATGTGAGTCAAGTTATTTTATCACTAGTTCAAGGTAGGGTCCCCGAAGAAACATTGTACGCTGCTACTTTGAAAATATCATAGGTGATCGCGGCGGAAAGGTTCAGGTATTAACGATCTGTGTGTATCATAGGTTGTTTCCCCTTTGAAACCTCATTCTTAACCAACTTCTCGCAGTAGTTTGCTTCCTTGTCCAGTTTCGTAGTTTATTTACCATTAGATAACCACGGCAACTGGCAATCTCCGATGCTCTGAGTGTCCGATAAGTTAACCCGTTAGCTGCTTTGACAGGTACTCCACCAAGCCTGAATCCTGACATATACTGTGTTTCAGAGACACCAATTTGCGGGTTGGGCACATTCAATCACATGATCTGTGGATAACTGAAGAGCTAAGCGCTTCGTTTTCAGGTCTCTAGAGACAGTGAAGTTGAGCCACGTGGCCAAGCTGAAAAGAAGGACGTGGAACCTTGACATGAACAATATCTTCCCAGCTGAATCCCACGAAACGGTCTCATGGACTGTCAGATTGAACACAGGCTAGTAAACACTGAGGACGTCATGGCCTGACACAGCACCGTAGTAACCATGTCCGTAGTCTCCGAATGACAGTAGATTCACGCTGCATTATGTTCTAAACAATTCTGGCTTAACAATTAACTCCATATTTATCGTGTTGTATTTGGCCTGAATGTAACACATCGAAAACGATCCTGTTAGTCACTATTTGACTCTTGGTGACCGACTAATATCCGTCAGTGGAAATCATTACATTGAAATATTCTCTCACAGGCATTAGTTCGTACCGATTAACGGTACTTTCCATGGCGGTGTTGTCGAGCCTCGGAAGCAACCTATACACCCTGGTATCATACTGACGGACGAGTCGACCGCTCAGTTTGGTTCACATGAAAAGCGACTGTATGGCGTGCCCGGTGTCTTAGTAAAATTTTCTGATAATGGTGAAGTATTTCCGCACCTGTGCGCATTTCATGGTTCCTGTGTCACAAGTTCTTATCCACCGTGTAAATACACGAGCAGTCGCAAACGGACCACAATATCAGGGAGACAGAAACGTTGCTCGAGGTGAAGGAGCAAACATGCGAATAAGCTAAGATGGAAGCGTTGAAACGATCAACACACAGAATCGCAACACGGAAGCCATCAGCTTCTGTTCCTCCTTACATCGAACAAAAACCTCTATCATAGATGTCCGATGTCCTCCGGACCCCAGCCGAAGAAACAGGATGGCCCTACTGCAGCATACTTCAAAGTAACTGCCTGAATAACACAGACCCATCGGAAGGCTGTTGCTTCCGTCTAAACAAAATTCTCGCGTTTAGGACACGATATTACAGGCGGTGGGTCAACGTTTGTGAGATGTGTCAAGGTCAACGAAGCCTGCGAAGCAAGATCCATGTGTGCGAAATCCGACAGAGTTTTTCCATTCGAAGGCATCTTGCCAAACTTCTTCATTGGCAACATAATGCTCTAACCATACGCTGGTAGTATTTCAGGAACACGGTTGGTGATTGAGGATACTGTGCAAACATCTGCCGAGCGAATGGATGAGGTTTCGGAGCCGTAAACAGAACTGCTCTTATGGTGGCATTACACAATCGGCATTTTTCACAAATGCGTCAAGAAACATACCGTTATTATTGTTATTATTATTATTCCATAGAAAGACTGAGACCATGCTGACGCCACGGATGGTGTAACTTGGCAAACAACTTTCGGGCAGTCGCCAAATGCTTTGGAATCTATTCGGGATCTCACTACAAGCGCTGATATACCTTAATATACAAAAACCTGCCGACTACTTCCGAATGTTCACTACCGAGTGTGAGAACATGCGCAAAGCCCTTCCAGTCTTGTAACGGTAAACTGAAGTTAGCAAGCGTTGAGGCCAAACAAAATTGGCAAACTGAAGCCCGTAATCTGCTTAAGATGTTCTTGGCTCTTCGTGAGCCCTCATACATTTAGGAGACGCCTTATTCACCTTCAGGTGCCTGATGATGAGTCCACACCATCATATTCGCAGTCCGTCAGGACATAATCTAGAATCTCGTTTACTGCAAAGTGAACGACTGAGAAGAGAGAGACTGCACAATATTGCTGCACCTCACTTAAGACGTTGAAAGCCCAGGATACATTGTCATCAGCTCTAACCCTGTCTGAGGTCTGACAGTAAATTACCTTCAGGATGTTCACACACTTATCAAGCACACCCTTCCCCAATGAGCGCCTCAACAATACAGCTGTGTTGAACAAATTATAAGGCCCTCTGCTACCCAAAATGGCGGCAACCGTCACCCTTCTATATAATTGGTGGTGTTCAAGAAATCAGTGAGGCGCAAAAACGTGATAAGTGCAGCTACAGTCAAAGCAAAAGTCGGATTTCTCCTAATGGATATGCTGCCTGCGCGCTTCTCTAGGTCTACGGGGTGAAACGATTGTCAGCAAATACGGGGCATTGAGAATCGAGGCGATCCCTCTGTGATATTCACAGAAAGTGCATCAGCCTCCTGAAGAATGTGGAACGATTTTAGCCGAAGCTTAACGACTTAAGACAACTTCACTGATCCAGAGTTTCTGCAGCACAGTCACCAACCCTTTCGTTAGGGCTGGACCCCCATCTACAAGAATGGTAGAGAGGAGTTCACTAGAATCGGATACTGCTTGACATAGGGAAGCATTGTATCACATAAAGATCGCCATGTGCATCTTGACTATATAGCGCAGAGTTGCAGGTGTCACCTCTCTGTTGAAGACTCATGTTTTGAAACATCTGCATGGCCTTGTGTTACTTTGCTCTCAGCGCCTGTTCTGTTTCGGCTTTTGTTCAAAATGGAAATGTAGGACAGCCAAACGGCACTCGACTGGAGAGGACGAAAAGGGCGATTTGTCAAATTTAAGTTAAGTGACAGTAGCATACAAACATTTAGAAAAGGCTGCGGAAGCCATGAAAGCACGCAGTGAGTACGCACGTTAAGAAAGAGCCACGCCGTTGCAAAAAACTGGATTTCTGTTGCGTCGATGATTTACAGAAACAAGCGTCTATAAATTTCACCCGTTTTGAATACGACGACGATGTTGATAACGTAAATACAAGTTGACCAACAGCTTACGCAAAGACCGTGAGCACCACTTGGTCGAACAGTTAAGGGAGGTGGAGCGAGCCTTTCGCATGTGGGAGAAACGAAAAGCTAATTCAACCGACTGGTGATTCTACTGGTTGTCGAGGTCACGTTTGTAAAGAACACCCTACATATAACCAGCTAGATGAACCGACCTAGCAAGCGGATGAACAATTTGGAAAACTGTTCAGCTAACCTCAGCGGGACCACGTAGACGATGGGACCATTTATTGTGTTTCGCACGTCTCCCCGCCAGAGGAAGGTTGTTGAAGTGTAACTAGGTCCCCGGATTAGACCTCCTGTCTTCTTTGCTTTTCAAAGATGGTGGAAAGATGCTGGTATCAAAAGTGACTTTCAGATGGTCTGAGAATTTGAGCAGGTTCCTTGTGATTGGCACCACTCAACAGTAATTCCCATTGTCAAGAAAAGGATGCTTGAAGTACATGTGACAGCTGTAGTCCTCAACCCAATGTTCCCTGTGTTATCCAGTGGTCTCACATTTTGTTGGCTTGCTTAACTCAGTGGAAGCAGGATACATGAAGAACAAACAAGAATCCAACCCGACCGAGTGCCCATTGTCCACAATTTCATCTCACTGCTGGTCTTGGATCATTAGTACATTACAAACAATCATTGATTGCAGTCCCTCTAGCGTTGAAAGGCCGCCCTCGTGCTGGTTGCTGTAAAGTTACATATAGCCGTATCTTGTAGAAGGAAAGTCCAAAGAATTGAGTGAATCTGTTTATATCGGTGTATGTTTGCTCTGCAAACCAGCCGAGGGCTTATGGACAACTCTCCGGAGCGTTCATCACTTCGTGAACGACATCCTTAGAGGTGCATTGAGGAATCCAGTTGGATTTCTTTTTGCCACTAAGCGGATTAACAGAGAAATTTTGGATGGCATTGCCCTGTTTGGCTCCTCAGACGACGTTAGACAAGATTACGGTTCGGGCTGGTTTTTTTTACTTCGTTTCCTACCTTCCAAACACAAGGTACCGCTTAAAGATTAGGGTACTTTCACTCATATATTACTTGTTGCAGCCAGTCCGCTGGAGTTCGAGTACTCTGACATACGATCACACGCATGTGATCGTAGTCAGTATGAGCACACCAACTCAAAAATTACAGAGTGGGTTACATGTACAATCCTCCACCTATGGTGGCCAAACAAGACCGGAAGGTTGAGTGTTAGATATCGGTTCCGAGGAACCCAGAAAAATCTGACTAATCCGTTACTACAAAAGGGTGAAATAAAAACCATGATAATTATAAAAGCTTGTTTTTCTTAAAGATGAGCCTTAAGAACGAAACTTTTAGTAGGAATAATTCCTACACCTACAAAGTGGTCAGTCGTCGAAGTAGGTTTCCCAGTTAATTTGGGTTACTGATTACAGCAAGTGGTCATATTGTATCCAAAAGGTAAACAACCGTCAGTCAGCTGCTCACCCGTTAAGTAGTGTCTGCTTAACAGTCCCATCGCCGTGTAGTCGCTATATTACGAAAACAAGAATCAGACAAATGTGGGGATTTTAATTCTTGTGCTTGAACAAACTTTAGTAACCCGCTCGTGGGTGTTCCGTCACCGTTACTGCCAGTATCTTCTTCACTACTTCCTTCGGTTTCGGAAAACATGGTTAATTTAGGCCGTGCCGCTTTCGCTTGCTTGCTCCTCTCGAGTAAATGTTCTTGCGCATCTCAAGGAAAGGAATACCGGAGAGGATTGCAGAGGACTACTCTGTATATTCTTTGTGAGCTAACCATTTTTACGCGTTCATTTGGACAGCTTCGACCGTCGATCGTTCCAACTCAAGTTACAACGAACAACCGAAATGAGATTTACGATCAGCCTCGTTGAAAATGAAATTATCGAAGACGATGTGCGGGTGCAAGAAAGCGTACTGTTAGTTTAAGTTAACTCAAACAAGTGTGCATTTTGTGTGGAGCAGTTGATGTTTATAGTACGTAGAATTTGGTCGAAATATGAAAACGTGCCTCTTAAAGAACCACTCTCCATAGCGTTCAGAATTTAATCTCTTTGAACGATTATGCTTCCAGGTAGCGAAAAGTAGAAGAAAAATGGGCTATATCAAAAAGAAGTTTAGTCCACCGGCTGCCAAACTGACGCTCTACAAAATATCTGCTTGGCCTCAACTCGAGTATCGCACTTTCATTTACTGTCATCTACGCAAGTCTGATAGGCTTGTGTTAGGAAACATTAGGCGATCGTTTACCAAAAACTTATTGGAATATTCTTCCTCGCTCACCTAAGACAGCGCTGTAAAACACTTGGTACTGATCCACCTTGGCTGCGTATGCTAAAGTTGAACCCGACGCTGCTGTACAAACTCATACATTCGGATGTGATTACCACAGCGTTTACCGTCCACTTACAACACAGCCCTCCATATAGACTGAGAAAAATGGTTCCACCTTGCAAACCCTGATATCCCGGAAAAATATACGTGCAAACTTCTTCCTTGTAAAGTATTCCTATGTTTTGAATGAAGTTACAAATAAAGTCAGAGCCAGTAACAACATTTATCGTATTAAAAAGGTTTGGACAGCCATCTTACGTTAACAAACACATTGTCTATCTTCAAACTCTCCATATCCCCTGATGACCACTTTGTGTGTGGTCCGAGAGACATTCAGCCGTCCGATGCGCATTACGTGTGAACGCGGCGCTCAATAATAAGTCCAGCAAAACGACGTCATGTAGGATGTAGTTATTAGACGCTCACTTCATGCGGCTCTCCAAACCGTCGGCTCAATTATCCGTACGCCCGAACAAATCCCGGGTACATATCAAAATGCCACAACAAACGGTAGATAGTGTTATATATTCCAATAAGAGCAATAGTATAAAAAATAGTAAAATAGTAAAATTCCGCTAGAACATTGTTTGTCTTAGTAAATGTTATAACCCCACATTTTCTCATCTAAAGTGTGGAATTACATCCTCCTTTCCGATCCCCATATTATCCACTGAGCAAGGAAACGTTTCTACGACGGATGGGCGCACAAAACTTCGACTCAGATGAACGGTTTGTGAGATGCTTGACTTTTTGACGTTTTTCGGGGAATCGATGAAATCCTGTGTTGGAATCTGCCCAATTGTTCGCTGTATTCTAGGATTTTCCGCCCTGCCCCGCCAAAGCCGACCTATCTTGACATCTTCCGGACGCAAATTTTATCCCCCAATGGCGAAACACTTTAAAGACGCGCTCCGGCCTTCTTCCTAAAGTGGCCTTGAACTGTTTAGAAAATTGTCCAGCCAACGACCTCGTAGAAAGTAAATTAACGTAACATCCCATTTGTTTGAGACTAAATCTGTGAAGCGACCAAACTATCTCCTTCTTTGTTGCGTGCATCAAAGCTTTCATAAACTACGTTCATTTGCCTTTCGACCGCGTCCTTCTTGACGGAAGGCTTCACGTTTTGCTACTAATTACGTATTCGTTTTTGTATGGTTTGCAAATATCTGCAGTGATCGCGCATAACCCAGCGCGCTTCTCACATGTGCGTTGAGAAATTTATTACTATTATTATTATTATTACTAAAAGTGAGGAAGGCATACTGAAATGAGATGTGAATTGCTGCGCTCTTTAGAAAGCGTTGACCGTCCGGCAAGCTGGCATAAGCGAGTGTGGAGGGGAATAACAGGAGTTTTCAGGGTTGACTGCTGAGTACAGATGGGCTGGCTAGACAAAGTCTTAAGAAGAATGGCCAACCACTCAGGAAGTGACAGGATATTCGTCGGACCCGAAATGAACAGCTCGCGGTTCATTGATAATCCTTGCCACGAACACTATTGCAATGGATATAAAAATTTGGGGGATCGTTCAACAAGCTAATAACTTTTCAAGAACTAGCTTAGTTATCGAGAGCAGAGTCAGAGACGCACATTCGGAGTTGTGTGTACCTGTTCCGGCCTAGTGCTTAACTTGGTAGACTGAGGTGAGATTCGTTTCGGGAAAACCTGAATTGCTAAGTGAAGGTAATCATATCAAGGTTTAGTTAGCTTGTATTCCACTAATAGGATAGTCCGCCAGGGAGACCGTGTAACCAACGTCCTTCGTAGGAGTTGGCCGAGGTCCCAGCATGATGGGGTAGGTGGTCCGTTTAATGTTTGGGAGTACGTTCAGCGTTCTAGACTACCTTTAACTGTCAATGAAAGCGTTCGGCCATGTGATATGCCACAGGACGGTATGCCGTGACTTCATTGCGGGTGAGCCACCAAATGTAACTCCTGGAATATTTTCGATAGAGACCGTGCACCTACATCTTTGGTTGCAGTTTCTAGAATAACGTAGCAAGAGATCCACTCTATCACGAATAATCTTGTGACTGTTTTCTCATTTGTGTTCGAAGAAATAATTGCGAAAGCCACAAATATAGCGGCGGCCCATTGAGTACATCATTGGTTCAACTCCGCTGACCTGGTGCTGGCTGATTCGCCAGTGAAAGTTGGCAAATATGCTGACAACCCTGGCTGCATGGTGATAAATTTCACTGCAATCATAACTCAGGCATGCTCTCACCCATTTTGGAAGGTAATATTTGTTTAAATAGAAAGGTCTCAGAGCAGTCCGACTGCTTTACTAATGCCAGTATCATATGTGCGATGAAGACTGCTGAAAGGGGCCTACCCAAAATTCGGTGCAAAGTGGGCGAAAGCTGGTTGTTATTGTGCTACACAATTGTGCTCCATTTCGCTAGTGGCATCTCAGGAAAGCTGAGCAAAGAAGACTCCCAGTTCTGATGCAAATATTGGTCGCTGTATTGTACACGCCCTCACTATTTCCACTTAATGGCAAACACAGGATGTGGGCCACTCAGAACAATTCTAAGAACGGCATCGATGGCCATGCATTTATTTCCCTCGGCATGTTTTACATTAGTGATGGGCCGAGAAAGGTAACTGAACTACCCACTTTGTCCATGGGAATAACGATCATGTTTTGCGCTGAGATAATAAATGAGCGGTTTGTGGTCCTTGAGGATAGTAAAATGTTTGTCCACTAATAGTCGGTGGTTAACGGAGTTTGCTAACCGATTCGCGACCGAAGGCAATGCGGCTGGTTTTCTCTGGCGGGCGGTTCCATGAGAAAATCGATAATGACTGGATTCGGCTAGCTCTGCTCTGCTGTAGGTTGACACCTGCAGATGACTGGGATACGTCGGACATGATAATAAAGGCCGAAACTTTGCTCACATCGTATGTGTCAGAACGATCACCCGGAACAACGTGCTTCTGTCTCTGAGGAAGGTGGTGTTAGACCGTGACTGGTAAGATGTTCGGACTTGCCTCTCACTAAATCTCTAGAAGGTTTCAGCAACTTCAAACAGAGCGCAGCAAAATGGCAGTGGTGATTGATAGTGCCTGGAAAACGCCGAAGATTTTTCTTGAGTTGTGGTGATAGAAAGGCAACTAATTTTCTCGGTAGAGTTTCAATGCCGTCTGGTGTATGTGGTGTTTTCAAAAGCTCGTGGAGCCCACACTAAGGACATACCGCAGGGTAGCCAGGGTCACGTCGCACTGACCAAAGTTTAGAGAGTGCACGGATCTCTGGCATGTGACGTTGTGCCTTCTTGTTTGCCACGAGAATGTCATCGATATAGACAAGAACAAAATGCGCAATACGGAGAGCCTGAGTCATGAAATACCTGAAAAGTCTGACTTGTGATCCGCGAAACTGACTGGCATATAGACAAACTAGTACAGTCAACAGAGAAGTGGTAATGGACACTTTCGTCACGCCGTCCGAGACATTGGAACTTTGTGTCAAGACATAAATGGGTCAGGCTTCGAGACGTTTATACTACTGTGCAATCTGGTCGTAAAGTTGTAGACGTACAGAAGTGGACTCCTCTCAAAGATGGTGACGATAACCACCACCTGGAAAGGAGTTTCCAGGTGAGGTCATAGACACCATATGCAGGGGATGCTACTAGTAGGCCGGCTGATGTGTAATCGTCCCGAAGCTTTTGAACTCAGTTCTGGTGGTTCCAGTTTTTTCTGAGGTGACTGCCAGGGACTCGTAACCATAGGTGTCCTTTCGGTGATAATCTGGTGGCGATTGCTGATTCACTGGCAATAATGAAGTTGGCGGTTTGTCGAGTGAAGAAAACCGTCAAGAAATTCACGAAGCAATCACCTGGTAAGGTTAAGCCTAGTCATGTGAACTTATTCGACTTGACTTCATCGTGGGCGCACAAAGCTGTACCGCATTCGAACGGTCCCGAGCGCTTGTCATCTATCAAGTATTTGAAAAATGTGTGAAACTTAACTCCGATGACTGGGCGGTGCACATCTCTAGAAATGAGTGTCCAAGAGAAAGGCTGAAGGTGGAGGATCTAGATTGATGGTGAATTTCTCCACCGCAATTAGATATGGTTGTGCCGCTTTCAGCCATTTGATTTTGCCATCAATGAGTGGAGTAACGTTAGCCATGGTGCCGATATCAATTAGAAAATTAACGGAACTTGAACGGTCAATTGCACGGAACAGTTGACATTTATAAGACAATGAGAGCCGCCGTCATTACTGACCAGCCAGGTCCCTTCCATTCGAAGTTGATCGTGCAGGATGGGACGAGTTCGATTGCAACGGCCAGCGCGTGATCAAAATCGGCAGTAGTAACAGCGTACCTTTGTGTCTTTCTGTCATGTGCACGAGCGAATTCGCCTGTAGGATTCTTACCAAACTGGCGTTCGTTTAACTGCTAGCATGTCAGTTAATCTGGCTGCTTGTACGGACGCCTGTGAAAGCTGCCTCCTCAGATCCAAAAGATCCTGTGTTGAGGCTACGAAACGATTAAACTTCGTTCACTTGCTGTGGGGGATAGGCGTGAATGGTCTGTTAGACTATTTTTGCCAAATTATGTCCCCTCTGAAGTAGTCAACGCATGGCACATTTTGCGTGGAAGTTTCCGGAGCCACAGGTTCCGCAAAATCAGCTCCGCTGGTGGTTTGTTTGGTCGACCGCTGAATCATGTGGCAAAGCAACAGTGGGGAAGTCCGATCCCTGAGGTCAGCTTCGAAATAAGTTCACGAAAGGTGCCTCTATCGGAAGCAACTGTTTTATCAATAATGGCGGATTTCATTGCAATGTAAGGACTCTCTGCTGGGTACTCACAAATCACATGTGCGACCTCAGCAGCAACAGTCTCAGATAGCTCGTAAATGTGGCTACGTACAGTGCATTGTCAATGTATTCTCCTTGTTATCTGGCAGAAAAAATCCGCAACCTGCGCCAACCGTAAGGTGTGGTGCTTACTGCCGGACCCAGGGGGCTCGGTCAACTCCGGAAAATCTTGATAAACTGGATGTTCAACCACCTTCGCGTGTGAACAATGATCAGCTTGCCCGTTCCTCTTGGCAGGAGACGCAGTAACCGTCCTGTCGGCTCCAATCGATGACCCCGCGAGACAGGCCGAGGTCATTGATCCCATTGCACCTGCAAGGCAATATTTCAGATTACTGGTGAGCAGTCGGGGATTCGGCTTATTTTCATGTTGACCACCACTCATATTTGATCGCAGCCTCCACATTCACATAGACTCTCCAGTCAGCCTCTTTCGAAACTCGAGTTTAGCGCCTCTTCCAAAGAGGCTGGCTGGAAGGCCTATCTAAATGCGAAGGCTGCGATCAAATGTGAGTGGTGATCAACTTGAAAATGAACCGAATTCCGACTACCCATCAGCAAAATTTTTTTCGTACATGAACAAACAGTGGCTCGTAAATTATTCTGCTCACAAAATGCTCTGAGCAGCAAATTCAACCATCGACAAGTATCAGTCATCAATGTTTCAACGTGAGCTATTTAATGAGGCGGTGTGAAATGAACAGAACACCAAGGGTTCAAACAAGAGTTCGTGGTACCAATTCAAGGTTCGTTACGTGTAACAGTGTGAGCAGCGTTTGCCTAGCATGTAATGTAATCAGCAGATAGGAGTATGTATGGAAGACCCGCGGTTCAACAGTCTGACCAATAGATCGTTGGTATGGGATCACGGGATTTAATTTGGTTGGTTGTTTGGGGGGAGTGGCAACTCTACGGGACCAGTTTCAAGAGTTCAATGTTTTGAGCCCTCTGGTGGACGTATTGCCATTGCGCTGTCAACTTCGCTTGTACGAATCAGGAAATAGATTTCATCGGTTCTGGCCAGGATCAACAAATTTCGTAACGCTCTGTGGTGGGAACTTGTTACTTCCGATCATGACTAAGCTAACATTTTTTCTAAACTTTTTATTTTTTATACAAAATGAGAGGAGGTCACCGGACAACAATGGCTCAGTCCCAGTTTAAACTGAGAAAATATTCTGGTCTGCACCAGTTCCGTAGGCAACTTGTCACGTTCGTTGTGACCCTAGAAGCCTTTAGTGGCTTCTGAGCTCGGGACCTGGTTAACTTAGGACTATGGCCCCTTAGCCGTTTACTTGTATCCGGTTGTGAGAGCTCTATTCCAAGGTCGGAAAAACCTTTGGCATGCGGAACACCCCCACTGAAACACCCATTGTTCTACGCCTCTCAAACAGAAAATTGTTCAAAAGTTTAAATCTTTCTTCGAAGTCCCATTCCGCAATCCCTAAAAGGAGCTTTGTAGAACTTCTTTCTAGAACTTTCCTGTTCACTGCTCGTGTTGAACACTTTGTGCACCTTTCAAAGCGCACTTTCTTTATCAGTATTAATAATTACCCTTATCTACTCGCAGCCGATCCTTTCAGCTACATCAGTGCCACAGTTTTGTTCCATGTGTCTCCTAGGCCCCACCTACCAGCTTTGACTTCACCCGCGATCTGAATGCCTACGTCTAACATGGCCACAATTTTTTTACTATGGTGTGATCCGCCCGAGTTCTCGGTCATCTTGTGCAGTCTCCTGTCTCCTTCCCGAATAATCGTCTGAGCTCGACCAACTGTAGTCATAGGTTCCTATCAACAGATCGATCGTACAACCCACCCAGATTCATCTGAAGAGCTCGTTCGGAAGGGGTTCTCACCAGGTTTACGCCATCCGCAAAGAGGCAGTGCAGACAGCTTAGAGGTGACGGCGGACCATCCATCATAGTCGGAAACAGCAAGGGACTCAGAACCGACCATTCCAAGATTTCATTGCATGTTTGTTACCACAGTGAGCTGGTTTCCTCTACCTCCACGTAAAACTTCTGATTTACCAGAAACTTCCTGGCTCGAACGATAAGCCTTGCAGCTGGGCCAGGTGATCTCAGCTTCAGAGATGACCTGATCAGATGCCTTCCGAGAGTCGAGGTAACATAATTAAGCATTTTTTTCCCATTTGAGAAGTTTTGTGAATTCATCGGGGAGCAAAACATGTTGGTGGTGCATGACCTCTACACCATGAAACAATGATGATGCGCAGAAACGGCACTGACAGTCGTAATATATACGCTCCTACTATTTATGACTCTTCACCGAAAGACTTTATGAAAATGCAAGGCGTCTGCGGTGTTAGTAGACTTAGCAGGCCTTTTTTATTTGCTGAAGTTATCGAAGTCGTTTGCACATTCCGCCAGCGCAGTAAGATCACCTTCTGTCGTGGTGCAAGGAATGGCTGCTGAAGTTTTCAGTAGAAAAAATTAAACTATCTAACCCGTGTTTGCCTTCAGCCTTCTCCTGATGGAGGTGCAGCTTGTGTACCTCCACCCCAAATTCGCATCTCTGGAGACACCGTGGATAGCCGCGGGGATGATTACCACTTTGGTAGCAACTTGTCAACAGAGTTATCCGTGGACCGCGAGCTGAGAGCGCGTTTGGCAAAGGCTAGTGCTGCTTTCGGACGTCTTGAAAGGCGTGTCTGGAAGAATCACAGCCTGAAGATGGCCACCGAACTCTGTGTTTACCACTCAAGGGTGCTGTCTATCCTGCTGTACGGCAGTGAGACGTGGACATTGTACCAGCGGAATGTGAGCTATCTGAGCCGCTTCCATGTTCAGTGTCTGAGGCGCACCTCGGGTATTCGGTGGTCGGACATGATTTCGAACACTGAGGTACTGTGGCGAGCGTACATGGACGGGATGGAAGCCATGTTGATGCTGAATCAGCTCCGTTGGCCCGGTCACGGCCGTCGGATGGGCGACGACCTTATCCCGAAGCAGTTACTGTACGGACAAGTGAAGTCAGGTAAGCGAAATCCCGGTGGCCAGAAGCGGAGGTACTATGATGTTGCGCAGGTGGGCCCATCACGTTGTAACCTTGATTTTAGATGTTGGAAAGATTTAGTGTTGAACCGGGCGGCCTGGAGGAATACGGTTCGGGCGGGCGTCTGAGCGTTCAACGAGCAACTATTGCGCGGTCGCGAGCGGAAGCGTGCGGTACGCAAAGGAACCATCGGTGCCATAGGTCGCGGTGACGTGACTATATGGCGTTGCGATGTGTGCGGCCGCGAATGCGCTGGCCGTTTGGGGCTAGTAGGTCACCAACGTACTCATAGTACACCGTCGGCGAAGAGGCGGCGAGTACGTTGGGCTCAGTTAGGTCATCTCAGTATATTTGTTTTACTTCTGTTAATGACTGCATCGGCCAACATCCTGGTCATTGACAATTAATCCGCTTTTCTTTTCAGAAACTTGAGTGTCTGTGGTCTTCTACCCATTCTTTTCTTCGGCTTGTTGGTGTATTGTATAATGAGTGGTCTGTCTGGCTTTTCATAGTTCAATGAGAATTTTGCTTCTCATCTTCTCTGTGATACCCTAACTTGCACCCCTATACTTTACTACATCTTGTATTACACTTCACAAATCTTTCTTCCTAGTTTAGATCTCGTCATTATAGCCTATTCTGTTTACTTTCCGACAGATAAGAGTTTCCTTTCCTTATTAGCCAATCAACTGGCTAACCAGCATTGGCCGGCTGGACACAAAGGTCCCACTGGCACACCTCCCGGTCTTATTCCTTCGGGTTTACACTGGATATGTGATGTGTTGGTAGAACTGCAATTGGTGCAGCGCAAGCCAATTGCAGTGATGGCTAAGCGCAGGCGTCCTTTGGTTTCGGTCACTGTGACAGGCTAATCCGAATCAGTTGTCGCCAACCGTAGTTTCAACTCACTGGATGGCCACAGAATAAGTACCGCTGCTTCCCTCCGAGATATAGTAGTGCGGTATCCAAACCCCCTTAATTTTCCGGAGCACGTTTCCAGATGGCCATAATTGAAATGGACGTAAGCTGTATCAAAATGACACGCGGTTTACCGGCTACTAAGCTGCGTCTACAATGTGTGTGCTATACTCACTTTGAGTCGTGTACCTCCATCAAATATCATCTCCTCAGCTATGACAGGCTTATGCAGGAAAATCTGCAAAGATAATCCACCAAAAGTTCATTCGAATAGTTGCCCTCTTTCACCTATGGAGGACCCCGTCAAATTCTGGGTATCGGACGATTCTGGTTACAAAGACTGAGGCTGAAACCCACACTTACGTATAAACCGACGCATTTTGACCCTTTCACTGTAGCATCCTCTAACTACTCAGGGATCGGCTATCCATAAAATTCGGGAGCGAAGCTTTCAAGTTGCTGACCCTGTCAATTGGAAAAATGATACACACTAACTACCTTACTGTAAACTTTTCTTACATTTGGGAGAAACCACCTAACGACGTTGAAGTCAGTAACATCATTGAACATTTCAAAAAAACTTTGAGTAGCCACCATACGTTAACAAACGCGATATCTGTCTCCGAATCGTATCCTCTGGTGACTTTCTGAGTGTGGCCGCAACTGCGGATAACCCACAAACCCGTTCCTACTGCCATACGTTTCCTCAAGAACAGCTTGTCTGAAACAATTTGTCGTATCTCCAACATATACCAAGACCTTATTTAGCAGCTGATCTGTTGCTTGCTCACAAAATTGTTAGAAAATCGGCGTCATCCTATTCATGCGCAGGACTCTACACAAATTACTCAGAGTGCTGCTAATTGTCAAATCCACTATTTTAATAACGCACGATCTGCAAGGTAACTAACGCCCACGAAGATGGTAAAAAGAGCATTCTGTCATTTGGGATGAGGTTGACTTTTTCACGAGGCACAAGGATGAGTGTGCGCGATACGTCGCGATTAGCTGTTACATTTTATTCACCAAATTAAAAGAAAGGCAATAACAGGAGAAAGAGGTACTTCCAAGAGATGCACGGTAAGTATGTTTCCAAAACAATGTCGTGGGTGAAAATCACAAGAAATCTGCGGTCGGGTTACATAGTGCAAAGCAGCGAATAGGTTAGGCTAACAATCCTCCAACTGGGCGCTTATGAGTGGTTGGGGGAAGACACTAGACAAAAAGGAAATTGCAGCCTAGAGTCAGTTGGACGTTTGGTAAAGTGTACTTGGCTGTCTGCACTTGTACTGATGAAAGACGCAGGAGTAATATCAGGGGCGGTTCCTTCCGGGCTGTCAGATACGAATGCTGGTCAAGGGTATTGGTGCTCCATGGGATTGGGCGACTTTTGAAGAAAAAAGAGTTCGGAACTATCAATGAGAACATAGTTTTGCTTCTTATGCTTGCTAGTCACGAAATTTTCGTCGTTTTAGTGAAGTGTCCTCTGCCAACTATCATAACCTACATATAGTGGCTTACGTTGGACATCACTGCGCTTAGAAACAAAGGGACAGTCTTCGGGCCTCGATGGTTTTGCCCTCAACACTGATTTCGGCATTTTGGTGTAGCAAAAGTCAGTCATATGTTCTCGAAGTTGCTCGATATAGTAGGCGGACAGGATTAATATGGCTGAAGTTCTGCTAATGATCTCTTCAACGGTACAACGGAGGCCAGCTGGAACCAAGGATTGTGATTTGCTTTATTATACAACGGGCTTCTGGATCGATATCGACGCCCTATCTGGTTGCGAAACCGTCCAATAATCTGTGGAGAATAGAACCCAAAATTTGAGTTAATATGCGGAAAAGAAGGTTGGAGTCGAGAAATGTCTCATTCCTACCGTCGGATTGCACGATCAGACAAGGAGAAGCTGAGTAACGCGCTGTGGTAAACCAGTGAACATGAATATTTAAAAGAATATTGGATCGCAATACCACGGTACCGCTGAACAACTAGACTTAGTGAATAATTAGACAACCTCAACAGTTTCGATCGACTGAACATTTCCGGGAAATGAATTACAATTCGTTGGTAAACTAAAGATGGAATGTGACCACATTATGGAACATTCCTACCCGAAAGAGCTCTTCCAAGCAGTCAACATTGGGAAGCAGTGGAGGCAAGCCGAGCCCCCAAAGAAGGGTGACGCGTGCATCACTCAAGCGACAATTGGCTATTCACATAACTGTTAAAATCACGCGATAAAACAAAAACATTCAAGTCAAGGTTTAATTTTAAAAAAGGGGGTTGAGTGTACATCGATAAACATTTGGGGAGGAGAGGGATAGCGCCGGGTCGTATTTTCGCGGTTGTATTTCAAAAGTCGGCAAACCAACAGACGCCAAGATTGGCAATCTGCTGTTGGACGACATGTCTTAACCACTTTCCAGGCAGAAGTTTCTTCAGTAGATCATTCTTATTTCTTACCAGTAAGGCTATCCCCCGCAATTGCTATGTACGCGTAATCATTCGCCAGGGAAATCAGCTCACAATACAAACGTCTACATGACTTGAGCATGCGTAATGGTGGGACTAGAAGCACACCTGAACCCGTGTCAATGCACTTGGTGATCCTGTTTGGATGACAGAATATGTACGGCTGAGCCCAGTGACCCAGATCTTTAACAATCAGAGGGCACACGATAAAGGTGGCAATGAACTCGAGCCTGGTCTCCCCACTTGAGTGAGACAGTGAATTAAAATACTCACACATAAGCATCTCAGGGATCCCGAAAAATCAGGACATGGATGTCTTGCAGATGTCCTGAAAAGTGTGTACGCCAATCTCGGAAAGTGAAGTGGGAGCCAACTTTAGCGACCATTTCCGGCATTTCATGGAACACTCCTTAGAAGCAGCCTGTCAAACACTATCACATCGTAGAAGGATAGGAAATGGACGTGAATCGCTCCCGAACGAGTGAATTGGTCCTCCATGACGTTGATGACGACTCCAAGGCACGGCTTATTCCATGAGAACTGAAAGCTGTAGCTGATACATCAGATCCCTGTTGGCGAACGTTTACCAACCTTCGCGCAAATAAAACATGCATGGTTTATAATCAGTAAGAAAGGAAAAACGTAAACCCTACAATGAACGGAAGAGATGGTTGGTGCCAAGACATGTAGCGATTAGTTCTCGCTGGAAATTGATGTTTTCTTCTTATGCTGGCTGTAGCCCGTACAAAAGAGGGAAAGCGGTTGAAGTTCGTTATCTATAAGCCACTGGACCACAAGGCCAGCTGCTGAATTGGGTTCATCGATAGAGAGAAATACGTTAGATTCTGTGTTTAGGTGCGGATGATTGAATCACGGCATCACTTAAATGTGCCTTAGCGCTATGAAACTTCTTCAGTGCGTTTGCGGCCAAGGTGGCGATGTTGTTGGAACTGCCAAATGCACTCGTCAAAGGGATGAGTATACTGGAATAAAGTGGTAATAAAAATTAACCACTCCAAACATGCAACAGAGTCGCTTCGTCAAGGACAGTGACGGGAAAGATATGGCCGTTCCGATTTTCTCAGGTAAACGCGATACGCTTGGAAAATTAATATAACTTTCGGGATAATCTGGTTTCAAAGAACCGAGGATACGTATTGATGCGCTTATACTGACGCCGTCGGCTAAAATTGCTGCACAAATTCGCGAACGTGTGCACGACGCTCTGCCACCGGTTCACTGGTAATCGAAACGCCGTCGAAATAGGTATACCCGAAAGTTGAACCACATAAATCTTTACCAGTGAAACAATGAATCGTCCGCGTTTAAGTGATTTACTGAGGATTCCATAAACCTCAAACGGAGTGGTCGTCATCGGTGTGGGAATACCTCCAGGTGCACCTGAAATGCGATGGTACATCAGAACAAGGCCTAGTTCAGACGTCACTTCCTTGGCAAATAATCCCAGTAAAAACCCCGGAAGCATGCAAATGGTTAACGACCCGGATTCCTTAGGCTGGTCAATGTACAGTGGTTGCCGAACAGTCTCTGGCCACCGGCGGACTGTCCGGGTACAGCGTACAGTAGAGATGACTAAGAGCCGCTTTTGAGGGCTGAATGGTGCCCAGATGGAACTTGCGTTCAAATTTACTCTGCTCTTACCTTCACCTTCGCCGTATCAAGACGACGTGGTAGCACGTGCATAAGTGATCCTGTTGTGACAGTATGGCGCTGCATGGTGTCCATCACCGGGCGGGAATAATCTGGCGGTTGTAAGAGGTTAGGAAACCCCTGTAAGTTTTGGATGTTTCCGGAGTAGTAAGGCGTGCATTAACCGAGACAGCTGCGGCGTAGACTCCACTGCCGGATGGGGGCTCAACGACATCGAATATCCTGTATCTTTTGAAGCCAACCGAGAGTTAAGATTGGTCCAGGGTATCCCTCCAATGATGGACGTTCTACCGTTGACTGGAACGAGCAATGGCTGAACTGTCATCTGAGAGCAAAATCATGGGTTTACGACTCCCCACCGTAAATGTCGATGCGGCCGGATGGGCGATAAGTGACGAGCGCACAGTCCGCCGGTCTGGCGGACTGACCTGGGGGAAGGCAGGACAATGACGTCAGCACCGGTGTCGACAAAAAATCGATGCCAGCGTGCTGTCCTTCTAGTAAAACGAGTGGTCAGGCATTGTTCATCGACAACAGCGGTCGTTATTACGGAATGGCCCTGGAGTTCTCTTATAGCGATGGATGCGAGACGAGGATTCGTGACCCACAGCACTTCATTGCTTTGTGGTCATTTTCTGACGGTACCGACACAATCTGTTGCGCCATCGAGATCTTGGTCTGAAACGTGACCCGTCGTTCGTCTCCGTCATTTCGGATTTTTCTGCTAGCAGGTCACATCTGGTGATCATTTGCGCTGTTTTCTATTGAGCGTGCTCATGCAAACAAACTGCTTGAATCTGCATGGCAGGTCCGTCCACACAAATCACTGTTCATGATCAGCCGGTACGTCTATAGCGTTGCGTTTGACTGTGACCGGTTCAAACTGTCACGTTAACTTCCCGGTTGGCCATGTGGACTTCAACCCAGTTACACTTTTGTTTCGACACTGTGCAACCTATTGTCTGGTTGCACAGTGATGTTCGCTTATTGCGATCTATATTCTTCATTCTCCATTTGCCCCTCGTGCCGGAACGCAATACTGTTCTTTAGCCGTACTTACCTTCTGTATTTAAGATAAAACGGTTGCACAGTCTTCTCTACGAAATACCAGCTTTGTTAATAATCATCCGAGAGTTTACGAGGATGCGACCGTTTGTTCAGTAAGCGTTCTTTAAACGGAGACCTCCATGTGACCCGCCATCTTTTCATGAGGTTCAAAGAAGTTATATATCTGATTAAGAGAAGTCTTTCCAGAGCTTATCTCCAGCATTCCCCACGCAGAAGCCGCTAACATTTGAGATGTGCTCGATATGATTTTATTGGTCTAAAATTGCTTTACACCATTATCCTCTGAGCTACGGCTACCCAGGAAGCTATACAGGCAACACAAAATTTCTGATGGCGTTCCGTCAAATGACTTTAGGATGGTAAGCAAATCCAGCCGCATTTTTTTACCTGGCTGACTGTTAAGGGCCCATATGAGAGAAACAAGAACGATCGCAAATTCACGAACAGAGTCTCGATCACGAAAGAACACGGAGATTCCGTAGTACGACACGAAAGTCAGAACGCAGGTGACGGGACCCAACTCCCCTAATTTGAGAACCCTCAATGAGTAAGCGGAAAAGCGGCCTTCAAGCAAGCTTTCTCTGCTCTCCACCCCCAGAGAGAAACGGTGGCGCACAGCGATGAAGTGTGTAGGTCTTAAGTGGCCTTGAGTCTGGGCTACTCAATGGCTTAAACAGAGGCCCGCGCCAATCTCGAGTTTTAAAGATGGCAGGGAATGAAATTCTCGAAGTTAAAATATATAATTTCTCTTGGCAGTTGGGACAAATTCTTGGGAAGGACTGTCTTCCTCTAACACCGTCCAGCACATGAAACAACCGATGCTTGCATAATTCTGTGTCAGCTTTCTGAGAGACTTATGTTTTGAGCGATCCACAACTTGGGCTGCTAATCCACTAAATAATGACTGGGCCACGTCGAAGACTTAGGGGGCTGCGGGTGGATGCGCCTCGTCGTAAATAGTACCTTTGAACTGATGTAACCACGGTCTAGGGCTATGGATGGAACAGTATCACATCCGCAGCGAAGTAGTTTCCTGGATTTTATTCTCGGAAATAACCACTCCTGGTGTTAACAGTGTCGGAAAAATTGCCATAATGAACTAATGTCTGGACTCACCAACTGTGTGGTTGTGATCTGATATAACCCGGCGGAATTCTTAGCGGAAAATAGGAATATATGGCAGACAAGCAATGGATGTCGATGTGGTAACCAATAGTTTGACCTGATGTTTGTTTCAGCCGCCGACTTAACAGGACAGAGTTTGTGTGATAACTGAGATTTGGTTGAATTGAACAACGACCAAACGCATAGAAATTGCTGGGCACAATATGGGGTGACATGGCAGAATGCATGTTGTTAAATTGGGCGTATTCACTGTACGGAAAATGAGAATGGTCAAACAAGTGTGTCATATTTACCAAGGATAGCACACACTTCAGAAAAGCCGTTCTCTGAGTATAACAGGTTCATTTGTGAAGGTATGACTAGTATTCGAAGCAGCAGAACGCCTGTTAATAGACTGGCCTATAGAATTGAACTCAACCTGGTCATCATGTTCCTGACCGTGAGCAAGATTTTTTAAGTCAAAACTAGTAACCGTGCGATTTCCGTCGGACTAAAAGGAATTTTCAGAAACAGTACGTAGGCCAGTGTTATTGAAGAACAACGCCAGATGGTTTTGCGCAGCCACGACTTGTACTCCTCGAGTGGAATTTAAAGAGGATCGCAGGACTCTTATCAGCTGCAGGTTATGATGCGTCTCTGTGTTTCATGAGGGTATGATCAGTCCTCTGATCAAATTTCAGAAGTGGGTTTGGCGTTGAAGAAATAGTGGCAAACTTTGGCACACGTACGAAGTTGTCCGAAGGTTAATTGGACTGTGAGTATCGCAGATTAACAAACGTGTTTCGGCATCCAGCCCTTTCAATACAGCACCCTGAAGGCCTGGCAGTGAAGTGAGTGCCGAAGTCGGTGACCAAAGCAGCAGGTACACGCTCGCGACAAAGTAATTTTTACATAATATATATATACATAATATATATATAATATGTAATGCCAAGCCGGAGTTCTTTGACGGAACTGGAAAAGCTGCATGCCATGGAGAAATGGCGTTGAAAACCACTAGAGTGTATTATTTCCCTATAAAGCCACCACAGTTTTTGGCATAAACTCCTCGAAAGGTTTCACAAGTAAATGACCAGAAAAGCCATCGTGATTGCTCCGTATAAATCTTCCGTGAAAATTTAACTCGGTTGGTCGTAATGCGCTGAAATTCTGCATCCAAATTTGGCCACCAATAAGGTAAGCTCCCAAGCGACTCCATCCCGTTGACACCCGAGTATCCGGAATGTAATTTCGCAAAAACAGCGGATCTTTGAATCTGTGAAATTGTACGCAATCATTGGAAAACAGTTAACCCCCGGAGTAACAAACAATGTTCACGGTGGTAGGTGAGGCAAGGAAACAGGCATTTCCCAATTCGTGTCCATCCATGCCTTAAAACAGAGGTAGTGGGTGTCACACGCAGACGAATTGCTCTTGACTAGCGGTGGTTGGGCTGAAGAAAGTCATCCTTTAGAACCTTAGAACGACAGTGGAGTTCCGGATAGGCGATCATAACGGGGAATATTTTCTACACTACCAGGAATAGTCGTGTGACTGTTAGTATTGAGAGTCATTCTCAAGCGTTGCACCATAGCAGTTGACGAGTTTGCCGGCAGATTGCCATGGTGACAGAAACTGTTAGGCCTCATGATCTCTAGTTATCGTGGATGAGGATTCAAAAAGATGTTCATAACGTTTTTAAAGGGTTTGATACACTGCTTGTGGCGCACTTTGAGTATGGTAATACCGACGTGTGACATTGAAAATACGACAGTGAATGCACATATATCTACCACACTGTTCAACAATCGCTCCTATTCTAGTGAGAATGCACAGGTTGTTACAGCTGAGTGATTCTCTCCAGAAAACGGTCCCAAGGCAGCGAAAGTTTGACTATGATGGGGCTAGCTGCGAAGATGTCATCGCAGTTAGAGGACTAAGAAAAGCCGTTGATAGATTAAATACTGTAGAAAGAACCAGCATGTTCAGCGAGCTTGGGAACAGAACGTGAATATCCTCAAAGTGCACTAAGGACAGAATGGAGTTCGTGTAAATTGCATGATGACACTGTGGTAACTGATGGAGTTAAGCGCTGTAAACCTGATTTGAAACAATTATCATCAGTAACACAACCAAAGCATGAGAAGGGGGAGACTGAGGAATTAAAGTTCATTAGAATACTGGCTATCCTGAAGTCAACAAACTGGTTTACTAAACAGTGGGAGCGATAATCATGGGCGGAATTATCACGGGCATGAATAACATCTTACTGACAAGGGTAACACATTGGGGCTAGAAAATCGACTGGCGAACAACTCAAACCAAAAGGATGACAAAATCTGTAAGGCCCCATAATGTCTAGCAGTTGTGAATGGGAGATCAGCAAGATGTTTATGACGTTTTTAAAGGGTCCTATACACTGCACTCAATGCACTCGACACCAATTGAACGGTGTGTCAGTTGCTGTCAAATCGCTCGGTACTTCATTACAAGGTATTGTAAGGTCAGCATCCTCTGAGTCTATTTTTGAAGACTAAAGTCTGACAGACGATCAACGAATTTTCGGGCTATTGGCCGTGCAAGTAGTTCGTAGAAGGTGCGTACTCAATACCACTCTGTGCTCGCCATAAATTCTCGACAGCATCGCTATCTTAGTCGCTCAACTATCATTGTAATTTCCTCGCCACACGGATTACAATTTTTGTGCTAGGTACTCCTAGGTCGAGCGGAACGATTTGTCTCCTTGAAAAGGGTAGATTCCCCAGGGCTTTAATTTTCAACTCCGGTATTTGCACCCTCATGTGGCCTAGGAACAGCCGCTTAAGAAATGTCTTATACTGGCTTCATTTCCAGAGTTGGCACAGAAATTTCAGAACGTAGTGGGCGTAAAACCTTAGATTTGAGAGTAGAAGTATCGGACCTCGATGCTAATAACTGACGATCGTTAAGGTTGGTACTCGTCAACCTTACCGATGCGTTAAAATGGCTTACAAGATGCAATGAACGCTAAGTTATATGAGATAAAGAGCGGTATCACGGTAAAACAGTTAGATTTGAATACGAGGCCATTGATTCCACCCCACCGGTATCAACCATTTAATTTCGGTTTGCCAGAAGTGAACACTAATATCCACAAAAAATGGAAAGTATCTTGAGACAAAGCAGACACAGGAGAAGTGGAACGATATTTAGCCACTTGTTTGGAGTTATAATCCGCCGTTGGATTGCAAGCGTTGGGACTAACATACCGGCAAGGCAGGACCCACTGCCACGGCTGAAGCACTCCGCCTGTTTCTGTTAGCAAGGTTACCGGAAAATACTTCGTTCGCATGATGAGCACCTCCCAAATTGTCCCACTACTGTGTTCGTGTCATTTCTATCTGATAAACGAGTAGACGTATTGAATCGTTTGATGACGATTGAGGTCCACACCGAATTACGCGTAATCTGTTTATCTGGTAAGTGTAACGCGCAACCAAAACTATCGAGAGCGCACGAATTGAATTTGAGTGTGTGACGGGACGTGCTGCTGTTTTGTCAGTGCTGTTTTAGCTTACATTTGTGTAAGTCGTGTGCATGACTTACTGGGTCTTCGGCTCATATTTGTTCGTATTGTTTCTTTTTTCAGAACTGTTGTTCGAACCCCTGCTTCGGAAGAGCGCTGTCCCCTGGTGCGTCCACGTTGCCCGAAGGTTGGTCCGCGAACTCACAGGCATCAAAAGGAGAGTCGGCTGGCCTGCATGTTACAGAAGTGCCTCTCAGTATTCAACGACAGAGCTAATCTATCCTCGAAACGGTTAATGAGGGGGCGCCCGTACTAGCTGAATTTAATAAGGTACTATTCGAATCATTGTTTACGAAAAGTGAGTCTCTCAACTCGAATGTGAAAATCCTCAGAAATCAAACAGGAAAAGTGCCTGTACAGCAAATCGACAACCAGACACCGATCAACAATGGTGGACGATTAAACGGGTTGGGCCAACTTAAACAAACGGTCAATGGTTGGGTCAGAGTAAAACGACTGTTCGTGCATCGAGAAACGATGGGAATCATAGGGTACTCAAGAAAAAATGCAGAAGAAAATGTATGATTTTGGCATTTAGAAGTTTACAGGGCTCGGACCAAATAGGGGTAAGGGAAACAGAAAAAGTAGATGATGTATGGACAAAGATGAATAATGTAGTTTATTCGGGGAAGACAGAAATGCGTAAGGCCACCTTTCAACATAAATCAGGACTCAGCAATATCAAAATAACGTAACAGACCTTGACAAAGTCAAGGTGCACAAAACTCAATCCGCGGTTCGAATTAGTTATTCTCTTCCGAGTTCGGACTGTCCATTGTAGAATTATTACGCAGTCCAGCTTCACCATTTTTGTTACTCTTTTCACGTCTTCATGTATTTCACAAGGAACTTGACAACCAGCGGTAAATGTAACTTCGGAGCTTTTCATCTCATCCTGTTGTGTTATCTTGACGCGATTGTTGGATTAGTCCCTCACTAGATCTTTCGTTGTGTCGGGGCTTAGATACGCAGTCATTCGAGCAGATTTTCATCACGCAGCCATCCTAACATACTCCTTCGCTTCGCCAGCATTTGGGTTAAACTGTAGCTGACTCACATAAGCGATAATTGTAAGTAGCTTCAAGGCGCTACGCCAAGGTGTGATTAACGGCATTTAACTGAACTTTGCAACTACAAAGACTGTAGAAGTTGCATAAAGCAATACGGCGCGACAGGACGGAATGTAAATTGTTGAAGTGTGTGTATCAACCAAAAAAGAAGCGGGAACAGTGAAACGAATTTATAACTAGCCAAGAGACAAAAAGCATCATTCGTGTCCATTACACTTTGTGAGGCAACCAACGCGCACGAATGTGCTGTGGGGATAAATATAGTCTAAAACTCTGTCACTTTCATCCCGAACCACAAGGACCTTGAGGGAGCGGAGGCCTGTTCCTGTTTTCGGCATGGGGAGATGGAGTACGATTCTCATTACATCGTTTACATAACTACCGTGGGAGGACTCAGAGGCCGCCCAATCATTTCTGCTGTCCAGTTATTTTTGCAAAATGTGTTGAAGACTGCATCAAATCAAGGTTTTCGTCCCAAATCTACTTGAAGTCTCACCAATCTCAAGCTCATATTCATTTCCTTAAAATAACTGTCGTTAATTGTCCACTTTTCCTATTAACTGAGGTCACTTGGTTGAACTGGTTGATGTGAATCTATTTTAAAACTTTTTTGACTTCGTTAAGAACTGTTGCGTTACTTTGATACTGCTGAATGTTGCTTGGTGTTTAAATGTGCCCTACGCCTTCCTCTCTTCTTTTAATGAACCGAACTATTCACATTCATTCTTACATCATCTGCTCTTGCTGTTTCTCGTACCCTTATTTGGTCCAAGCCCCGTGAAATTCTAAACGCCTGAAGTAGACATTCTCCTCCCATGTTCTTTTCTGGAGTAAATTGTGCTCCTTACCGATTCTCGATGCCTTAATAGTCGTTTTTCAAGTTAATGGCCAATTGTTTCAGTGAACTCAGTCCCGTTTCTCAAGTTAATGGCCAATTGCTTAAGTGAACCCAGTCCCGTTTCGCCGTCTACTGTTACTGAGCGGTGCATGATTATCGATTTGTTATACAGAGGTTTGCTTGATTTCTGTAGATTTCTACGTTCTAGGTGTGGAATTTAATTTTCCTGTACACTGGTTCAATTAGTACAATATTAAATCCAGTTGCTGCAAGCGCCTTCTCATTAACTTTTGGAGGCTAAAACATCTCTGTTGTTAGATATTGAGAAAAGCACTTATTGGATCAGCAGATTACGTGTAACTCGGTGTCAACTTGAATCGTTCCCGAACGATTCAATAAGCTTCACTATTGCCGAGCACTTCGGTCGATTCCAGCATGGCAGTCTTCATGAATTTCACAACGAAACTCTATGGCAGCTGCCTCAAGAATTTAATTGCCAGATGCCATGCTTTCCAGTGTCCAATGTGTGAGCAGTGGTTCCACTGTGGGTGCGATAAAATTGTATCATGCAGATAATCTGGGGAGTGAAATCAAGGCTCTTCCGACTTTTTCCTTTTTAAATGCAAGTGTGGCAGGTGTTCTCGTTGAAAATAGAAAGGAGACACCTTCAATGAACATGGCGAAAGATGGAACGGCTGGTTGTCCAGACAGTAGCAAGGCTGAAATCTCTGGCGACTCTGCTCAGCAATTCACCACCGCCAATAGTTCACCTACGTTTCATAACCGAGTGACACTTCCGCTGACAACAATGCTCGAGTGAACCGACGTGAGTTTAGGAATACTTAGAAGGGAGAATGTATCAAAGCTTCATATGCCAAAGGTAAAAGTGGTGCAAACGAATTTTTTTCGGATATCACTGACACTGGTCTAAAACCATGGCCACTCCACGTGAAGTCAGTAGTGCTGCTGCAAGCAAGTCGACCGTCAGTATCATCGACATGCCAGGGGACGGTTCAACCTTGCTAGCTAAGCATGAACAGCACGGTGCGCAGTGGCCTACAGAACTGTGTGGGAAACCGTCCATTTTGAGTCCGAGTCCCACAGAAATCAGGAGACGCACACAGACTAGTGATGCTCGTTCCGTTATGCCTCTTAACCCGGCCCGGCACAGAGAAACTGTTGCCTTCAGCGGCAACTGTGCGATACCTTATTCCTGTGCGTATTTGGCACGATACCCCAAGGTCAGCCAGACGCCAGCGGTCATCTTTCCCTCCATTACTGTAGAACGTCACGGCTGGTAGTACTGCATGGGTATCAGATGATGCTGGAGAGAACCGACCACGTAATTCTACTGGCGGTTCGTCCTCGGGGCAGCTTGCTACCTCAAAGATGAATAGCGATTGCGTTGCGACTAACAATATGCGCCACTTACCACGCCCCTCCCACTCACTCCAATTAACCGTACTCAAGATTTCCTGGGTTACCCTGCCGTTCGAAAGTATGGTGACATGGTTTTTGAGTGGCCACTAGTTGTCAGAGAAAAACAACCAACTGATGTGAACTTTCATCGGTACCCACTACGAACTGAAAAACAGCTACCATGTCAGCATAAAACTACCTTGGAATAAGAGTTGCGATGGAAGCTGGTTGATTTTACATTCGCCAAGGGACAGTTCCAAAACACCTTAATGCACCAGCTGCATTGCAGGCAGCAGCATGGAACGTGCGTCTCACTTACTATGACCCACTCTGAAACAGCCAACTGTGTTTCACTCTACATTTAAACTACACGCCGTGGCATTCACACAATTACCTGGCGTCTCTGACACTTTCAAGCCTGCCACTGGGCAGCTCCGGTCGTCGGAACGTTTAATACAAACACGCAGAGCTTGCGAAGCATGTCCCTTAAACTGGATCAGGTTTGTGGGGATCGTGAGCCATTGGGGATGTTAATCACCGAAACATGTGCGTTAGCGGCGGACCTGAGATTTCGAGCGTACAAGTTGTGCAAATAGACAGCAGAAAGAGCACTGGTGGGGTTAATGCCCTCCGAATTAGTTGCCGGCTCAAAGCTAGCAGGTAGTATAGGGGCTACAGTTCAGCTGTAAAAGAAGCCGGTTCTTCAGTGGCCGTTATCTACCGTTCATCAAACTTCTCTAATATATTTTAGAGATTCTCAACCGGAGAGATTGGCGTTGTCTTATGTGCTACTTATAGGCGAGTTCAATGTCCCAGTTTTCGCGTTTGCTTCCACGAACCGAAGTGTGGGACACAGATCTAACACTACTCCTTTCTGCGATGCATTCATCTAACATGGGTAATGTGAGCACGTGAGCCTACCAACTTCATGGCGATATGGTCACGAGCCTTCTCAGTTAGACGGCTTCTGACAAGTGAACCCCTTGCTCTCAGTCATCCTACGGTTTCTGCGCAGTCTGGGACTGGTGACCATGGTGTCACTCAATATCAGTTCGCTCACACAGCCGAGCTCATCAGCCGGAAAGCCTCTCTGTGTGAAGAATTTCCCGGGGCGGAATGTGCGTTTACAAGAGATGTCCTGAATTTCACTTCTTCGCGGCAGAACCGTGCCCCACAGGACGGGCTTTGGGAAGAGTTCAAGAATGTGCCGCATGAAGCGATGTGCAAAAGTGTTCCTCGTTCCCCACCAAGGTTGAGTGAGGTGGATCCACGTACGTGTGGTAGGACTGCTTAAACCCTTGGGAAGAGAAAAGCTGCATGGAATTACTAATTCACGCAGTTCCCATGATTGCCAGGTATACATGCGGTTTCAAAGCACCAGTAACGAAAAACACGAGCAAGACGAAGGAATTCCAGGCTGCTGCCCACTAAAGTGATGGCCAATTCTAACATTTTTTATCCTCATGCCTTCAGTGTGACGCAAGCCACAAATCTCGCAGAATTTTGGACTACACTGTCAATCCAACGATAACGATGGGAAAGAGGCGAACGCATCTCCAGGGCACTACGACAAAGTATTGTGTCGTGGGCGACCAATAATCATCAACGCCCCACATAACGCCTTCCAAACGGAGTGCGCTGAACAATGCTTCGGCTTCCCAAGCTTTAACGCTGCATATGTGAGGCGGAAAGTTTCTAATCCAAAGATGGGGAAATCCACAGGCCGTGATGAATCAGCGACATTGATACCTGAAAAAAATGCGGATGTTTTATCAGAACCACTAGTCGCGTCGTTTAATTTATCTGTAAAGTTCAGAGGAGATCCTGCCGAACGGAAAACATATCTGCAATACACAAACCAGAGGATCATTCCGCCATTCAGGACTGTCGCCCAGTAACACTGCTGCCGGTAATTTTCTAAGTCACAATAAATCTTACTGACGGTGCTACATGGGGCATTTGAACACGGCCCAGCACGTCTTTCGTGAAACCAGATCATGACAGACAAATCTCCTGGAAGCAATACACTGGTGGACTATTGCCCCTGAAGCCTCGGTACGCACAGATATAGTGTTTCTAGACTTCTTAAAGAAACTCGATGGTGTAAATCACGACACCTATTTAACAACCTCAGAATACTAGGATTTGAAGAGGGTCTGGTTGGGTAGATACAGGGCTATTGGCAAGACAATCCTCTCTAAGCCCGTGTTAGTGGGGTCCCCTCACCTGGTACAGCAGCATTCACTGAAGTCCCCCAAGTTTCCGTTCCTGAACCCTGACAGCTTGCAGCGCTCGTGAACGACATACCCGACTTAGTGTGTTCCAGAGTGTCGCCAAATACGAACTACACCAAAATTCCCGGTGTTATTTACATCTTGCAGGAGAGGCAGGCATTACAATATGAGTTAGATACTTCGTCACGGTGAAGTACACAAAATGTTATATCGTTCAACGCCGTTATATGCGATGTTACATGAATTGGACAACAGGCAAATGTGAGTTAATTTTCGGGTGACCGCAAGCTGTGTGTAATAACTTGAACTTCTAGTCTAGGAACCAACATTAGTGCGGATCGCTCGCAATCTGTTAATTTTAGCGCATCCGCCCCGAAGGCCGCTTACAGAAGAGACTTAGAAGGTCGCCTGTCCGATCAGTTTAGTACGAGGACTTTTGGGAGTATTTGCCATTAACATTCGCCATGATCTAGAAGTCAGTGTGCTGGTTTGTGGTTCCTATTTGAGGTGGACACTGACATGTGAGAGCGAGTTCAGCTAAGAGCCACGGAATAAGTACACCAGTCGTCCCGAAAAGTTTACCTTGATGGAGTGCGCACAGTGGACCAGATTAATTTTGAATACCCGCTAGCCCTTGGAGGCATGGTATTTTACGACAGTCTGCACAGTGAGTTGCACCCGGATCGGTACATCTTCAAAATTGTGGTCACCCGCAGCCCGCGAGACCACTCAGTGAAGTTGAACTAGCAGCGTCCATACACTTCTGCACAAATCCATTGCTTTCCCGTGCGTGGTTATCGTCCATGGAACTCACCATCGAAAACTGTCGTGCAGGGGCTAGTAGTCAGTCGTTCAAATGAAAGCTGGATCAGCACATCAAGGAGAATTGCCCACAGGCAACTTTTAAAGTCCCATCTACCACCGTTGGGGAGAGCCCGATTTCGACAGGCTAAGTAGAATGATTGCCCAAACCCCGGATTTTTTGTCGTTCGTTTTTCGGTCGTCTAGTTGTTTGAGGAATGTCGGTTATAGGTTGGTTTTCGTCTCCTGCATATCTGAGAAAATGACTGATGTCTGGTTTACCTCACTGACTCCTTCGTCGTTGATTACAGATCTTATCTGTTCATCTTTGTTTTCTCTCTCTCTTATTCAACGGAACCATCACGGAAACACATGGGGATTTGGGCTTCACCCTGCTCCATTTTGAAGCTATTGTTGCAAATCTTGCTTTTCGGTTCAACACGATAGAATCTCATCACTCGACCTACTGACACACAAGACACCCATTACCTGTAATCACTGAACCGGCCGTGAAAATTTCATAGTGGAAGCTGATAAATGACCTGGGAAGTATCAGTCTCCATAGAGAAAGTCAATGGTTTATGGGGCAAACCACACTGACAGTCTCTGAACTCTTGTAGATATATCTGCAAGGGTTCCCTCGGAATCAAGTCGGAGAAAGGGGTTGGAAGGCATGGGTCCGTATCAGGGTAAAGAGAGCGTTTCAACCTAAACATATGTATATAAAGTCATATGCCCGGGAAAAGTGCCTCTAAGGTTTCATAATGTTGAAGAGAGCGCGAAACGAGGAAAACGAGGTAGAAATAAATGCTTGTCTAACCCAGTAACTCAACCCAGCAGTTGATGTTGAACAGAACTTCGGCAGGTTTTACGGTAATGCTTAGTCCAGGTCTTCTCTGAGAAAGAAAATTGGGACCACAATTTCCCACCGACTGACAAAGACATGGCGGAAGCGCTCACGGCACAGCTTCAAGGCATTTGTCACCCTTACAATGGAGTGTCTGAACCTCACCCTTATACCGTAGGCCCAGCCATGGTAAATTAGGATATTACGCACTTTCTGAGAGTAACGGACATTTAATTGAGGTTTACCGCTGAACGTTATTGAAACCATATCATCATTAACGCAAACCAGTCGACCTCCAGGTATCTCAGGGCCGAACATGGACAAACAATCAAACTAGCAACGGGAAGGCGAACGACAGACTTGAATATTCAAGTCACTATTACGGTTGCTGCATCTTCCGAGTGAACCGCTGTTTCGACAAAAGCGCGATGGGCGATATATCGACTGAAACCCGAGTTCGCTAGTCCAGTTCCAGCGATGTTCATCTGACTGTATTCTATCGTAATTTACCGCCACTTGGAATACTGTGAACTAGCTTGGTTGGTATACTTTGGAAGGGACACTATTGTGCTAGAAAAACACGAAAGCTGGCCACGCGCATAGTACGGGGTATGAAGGATCTAAGCTACCAAAACCGACTAGGTTCGTTGAAATTCTTCACGCCCGAGTGACAGCTGGTAAGAACGTATCTTATCAAAGTGTACGAAATTATTCATCACTCAGGGGCAGGCTCTCTAACATGTTTGTTTCTGATGTGTCAGGACAAAGACATCGTAGTGGACCTAAACAATATCAATTACTCGAGCATGAACGCGGAGCCAAAATGTGGTAAAAACCAAAATGAAATGACTCACAGTAGTTCATGCAAGTGTGTTAGTTTAGAAATTCCACTACATTGAATAAAATATCCGACGTGTATGATCCGTAATGTCACTTCGAAGAGATTTCTGTTGAGATAGCTTATCGGTTCCGTTGGTATTCTATCCTCCCGAAACCTGTACTCGAGCGACACGGAACCCAGAGAAAACGCACGGCTGACGACCTCGGAGGTAGATTTTGAATTATTGAGTATCGATTCAATCGACTAACTTGGTTTGAACATGGACTGTACAAGTGAGTTAGATAAGAGTGAAAAGAGCGAACAGTGAAAATTATAAAGTACGAAGTGCTGTACAGAACGCTACAACATGAAACGACAGATTCACAAGTAGAAAAAGGTCAAAATTGGCTGTTCGACTTATTTATTTCAACAACAAATCAGTCAACGCGTGAAGCATATTGCCCATACAGAGACTGTAGAGGCCTCAAGCTTATATGCACTCAGGAGGCAGTTAGACATATGGTGGAATAACCTTCTTTCTAATTTTTACTATGCGAAGCATGATCTCAGTTTTGCCGTTTAAGGGCAGAGAGGATTTAGCATTCCTTCCATTATCCCTACCAAACGCATTCGTATCGATGGAGAACGCAGTTTTGTCAGTCTCCTAACCTAACCAGTCAAGCGTCAGGACGTCAACAGGCGGAGGTCTATATCAAATACTCAAGGTGAAATCAAAATCGTCGCCTTCTAAAATTTGAGCTGCGCGCACACTTGGTTGAAAAATCTAGCTGTTAATAGTCGACGCTTTTCCAATTTGGTAAAAAGAGTTTATACTGTTTGTTTGTTGGCATTTCTTTGTTTTAGTTTACCGTCCTCCTCGTAGCTGTTTTAAACATAAGACGTTATTTTCGTGATGTGTAGGTTGAAGGTTTTGGCGCGACAGGGTTGCCCGGACAGTTGCCGCAAGAAAAGATCCTGATATTTCGGTACGCAAATAGCTGCAACAATGGGCACAAATGAATTGGGCTCATGGCACCCTATACTCTTGCTTCACAAACTTGCGTATGCATTCCTCCGCTCATGAGCTGTAGCAGTGGACTGACGCCACGCGGCTCTACGGGCTACTCTGTGGATGTGGTTTCCATTGAATTTAGTATGAGAAATGACAGGGTAATTCATCATAAGCGGTGCATGGAGATACATCATGCTACATCGATATCTTACGATCGTAAGACCATCCACCATACGATGGATATTTGTGTTCTCACGGAGCAGGGAACAGCTGTCCCTATCCGAGCACACTGGTGTGGAATTTCCCCCCTCAATATGTCGTGATGAACGGGATACCTCAAGGTTTGGTTTAGAGACCTTTACTATCTCTTTACGAAAAGGGGGAGTAAAGGTCTCTAAACCAATGTACGTTGGTCGGTTTCCTGTTGGCAGAATCCCTCTACAAGCTGTTTAAACAATCACTCCATACCGGTTTCCTCTCTGGTGCATGGAAGATGCAGTGGCCACACCCAGTTTCAAAGCGGGCGATCGGCACTCTCCGGTTAGTTATCGGTCGATTAGCTTTACTAACATTCCGTGCAAGATAGTGGAGTGTTTATCAAAGCACGCCATACCTACTCACTTCTTATCCAATCATCTTTCTTCTACCCAGCAAGGCTCCCTTCGTAACTTTCCATGCATAGCAGATACGCTTATTTTCATGGATAGTCTGACGGAGGCCAAAGACAACGGCCTTATCTCAGATGGTATCTTCTTTGACTGTGTCAAGGTTCTTGACTGTCTCACATGGCCCCTATAACAAAAAATAGAAGCCTGAAGTACTCAAAGAGGGGTTCTTTGCTGGACTGCCTCATTTTCTTGATAACATTACTTTCAGATTTGAAACCGCATCAAATCTTTCGTTTCCCTCTTTCATCTCTGCCGGAGTCCCTCAAAACTCAATGCTAGTGTTATTTCTCATTTACATCAACGATTTTCCAGACGAAATTTTCAGCAACGCCCTCTTACACTCGGACGACCTGAAAATCTGGAATGCCACTGATCTCAGCACACCACAAGTTGATCTTGATGCGATCAAGCGCTGGTCGAATGATTGTGTGTACTGGCAATGCTTCCGTGATTCATGGTGCGTTCAACACAGTGTATATCATAAAAGTTGGTCTAAAGAAAGACCTTGACATCTAGTAATCATCTAGCTCATTCTTTGGTTATCACCATTAGATGCTGGCACGAAAGGGACTTGCTACTCTTAGGATGATCAAGTACATTTTCTTCCACATAGACAAGAAGGCGTTTCAAGCACCTTGTGAAGTTTATATAAGACTGTCCCTCGAGTGTGTTAGTCAGATGGTGTATACCGGCCTGAATAAAGACACTATCTGTTGAGCGTGTCCAGCCCGCAGCTACCAAGCTAGTCATGGACTTCAGAAATGCCACGTACGAGTATGGACCAGAAATTCTTGATTTCTATTCACTTGAACTTCACTGACTGTGTGGTGATTTAATTTTCATAAACTTCTTTAGATTAGGTTTCGTTGGAAAATCCGTTAGCATAGCGATTGATGACGGCCGGTGAGGCCACAACAAAAAATCCTCCAAGTTTCGTCCTCGGATCTTTGGTGGGCAGCAATTAGTTTCCATAGGATGATCACCTATTGGCACACGCTTCCTCCCGTAGTCGTTAGCAAAACTTCCACAGATTACTTTAAAGCATTGCTTGGGTCTTATTTACTTAAAAATTCCTTATGCAGTTAAATTCACTCTGTTATTGGTATTCGCTGTAATCCCGAAGAACGGTGCTATGCCCTGTTTTCAGTGATTGTCTTTCAGATCGACAGATGCCCGCTTGACACTCAGAAAGAACAACCGACTGGATCCGGATACTCAAACCGGTGTATCAGTCGCTGATCTCTTGGATGTGCCTCCACTAGCGTTTGCGGATGACCTCAAGAGGTGGTTGATTTTGGACAACTCAGGAAGATCGCAAGCCTTGTAGAGAGTCTCAAACCAGCTTTGAGTATGGCCAACAGAATGGCTGCTGCCGCCATTAAACCGTAAAAACAGTGTTATGTGTTGGTTCTGCTACCTCTACCATATCCACCCATGAACCACGAGAAACAGAGATGCCTGTTGTGAGTCAGCAGGGGTACCTCGGTTCCATTATCTCCTGCGACTTCAAGGCCAGCGGCAATGACATCAAGATACCGGCAAAGGTTTTCTTGTGCCGCTTTTTCGTCAAGCTTTGCTTCTGCTGGTTGGTAATACTTTCTGCAAGATCTTTAGAGCGTTCGTGTGACTTCACCTTGAAAATAGCATCCAGGTTAACCCGACATGTCTAATGTTTGACAAAGTAGCACTGGTGAAGGCAATACCTGTGTGCATTCGCTTGATACGCAGTCTGAAAGTTCCGTCGTGCTGACGAAGGTTGAACAGACTGGGCATGTATTCTCTGCTTTATCGACGGCCACAAAGTGGTCTAATCCTAACCTACCGTACATTGAATTGAATTGGCCCCGATTTCCCGAATCTACTCATGCCCGGATGAATGCAGACTCTTCGTGAACGCCATTTAGAGTTAGCCAAACGTCGGTCTGACCATGCATATCTCAGCACGTCATAGATCGCCGGAATGCTCATTTAGAGGATGTAGTGCTTGTGCAATGAGTCGGAGACTTCATGTATAAGCTTGATGCTCTTGGATTACAAATTACTCTTCTTCCGTACATATGAATATCTTCATATACCGAGTTATCTTATATACTCTTTGCTTACCGTCTGTTTCCTTGCCTGATTTCATCTCTGTCCCGTACCAATAACTTCTAATTCAAAACACTGCGTTCCCTTGATCCAGTTTACCAATAGCGATAGAAGACATACATCGCGAGATGTTAACATTTCGTTTACTCTCTTCAGTCACGAACGTAAAACATTAGAATATATAGGACAGGCAGTTAACAACACAATAAAAAAACATTTAACTATTGGGTTTACATGAAACAAAGACTGTTGTCAGTTCCAGGACAGACAACTGCGTGAGTCAGCAGTTTATGCACACACAGAGCCGGACGTTGAGTATTGATGTACATCGCCTGGGGAAAAGCGAGCAATTTGGGGTTTTGGTTACGTAACAAAACTCGAAACGATTTGGCCGGGTCAACAACGTGACCTTATTCCATGATGTGCTTCGTGATGGATGAGGTCGGATTTCGTCTCAGTCGTTCTATTTCCAATGTCCGTTGCGTAATGGCGTGTATCAAACACTTAGGCGTATGTTCAGCCATTCTTTGTCGTAGGCATCGATTTGTTCTGCCGATATAGATGTCACCGCAACTGCAAGTGAACTAATAGATTACATGTGGGAGAACATTTCGACAGGTCATGATTGCGAATAAGCTGAGTGACACACCTAGTTGTGAGTAGCAATCGCAATTCAGCCCCAGGGACTGTGTGAGTTAGAGCAGACTGTAATTTTTGACTTACATCGGTTGTGACATGTTCGTCTTTGAATGGTAAGTTCAAAAAAACCTGCTTCTCGGGAATCGTGCTCACGACAGCCTTGGTCAGTCTTTTCTGGCTGTGAACATCGATGAACTCCTCAGGGTATCCGTTTGCGAGCAGTACCTTTCTTAATTTCGCCCCCTTCTTCTTGTAAACAGCTATTGGTGCATATCACTCGGGCTCTATGAAACAAGGTTCGTGCCAGGCCTCTTTTTTAAGTAATGGGCGCAAAAGAAGTGAACTGCAAATATTGACCGCTCCAAGTGGCTTTGCGGTGCACTGAGCGTTGTACTGAGCCATCCTGCCGTCTGGTAATTGAAATGTCTAGAAAAAATAAACTATTGTTTGTTTCCTCATCATGAGAAACAGAAAGATTAGGATGAACGGAATTGAAGAGGTTTAGGAGTGAAGCAAAATGAATATTAGTAGTAGAAATCAAAGTATCTACATATCGCTTATAGAGGCTGGCACCATCTATAGCATCATATAGTTTTAATTCACTCATTCCTAAAAATATACCTGCAAGTGTAGGGTCCAATGAGTTACCCACTTCTACACCATCAACTTGTTTATAGGGCAATCCGCCGAAATCAAAACGGATATTCTTTGTACATAAAATTATAAGTTCCTTAAGGTAATCAACTGGGAGACAAAAAGGCACATTTTGGTGGGAAATAAAATCGCATAAAAAGTCAACTGTTTATCGGAGGGGAACGTTTGTAAATAAAGAGTCAACTTCGGTAGGATACATCTTATGTAAACTCACTGATACGTTCTGTAAAGTTTGTACCAGATCGAAGGAATCTTTCCGAGGGGATGTTCATCAATACTCAACGTCCGGCTCTGTGTGTGCATAAACTGCTGACTCACGCAGTTGTCTGCCCTGGAACTGACAACAGTCTTTGTTTCATGTAAACCCAATAGTTAAATGTTTTTTTTATTGTGTTGTTAACCGCCTGTCCTATATATTCTAATGTTTTACGTTCGTGACTGAAGAGAGTAAACGAAATGTTAACATCTCGCGATGTATGTCTTCTATCGCTATTGATAAACTTCTAATTCATCCAACCCCACTCGCTGTCCTGTTCATATGAAATTGTTTAATTTTTCATCACGTAGCTAGTGTAGTGAGGATAGACGGTCGTACCATACTACTCACACCACTATTCAGTAGCCGCACGGATCGAAATGATCGCGGGATAAATACGGGAGACATATGGGAAGGATAGTTGGAAGGCAAAATGACATTTGATGGCTGTCGCCACATGACGGAACTGAGACATGGTGTCCAAAGCGACTGGAGCGTCCTTCAGAAGAGTGCGGTGTGCAAATGAGTGTTTTTGTTTCTAGTCCCGTTGAGAGGCTTAAAGTGTATTGGTTTCTCCAATAAAACATCCTTTGTGTCGTCCGCCTTCTAGATTCACAACACTAGTACGGTGGGGATTATCGTGTCGATCGCATGGGCGCTAATGACAAGCCTTCACTTGGATTCATGGGTACAAGTGTAATTGGCTTAGTTTTGCCTGGCTATATCCAGCTCCTGCTCTGGTTCCGGTGACGTGCATTTGTACGACTAGCCATGGGGAATGCTTCTAAGGTTCCACCTCCATCTGAGTCCAAATCTAAAATAGATTGGGTATCATAGCCCTGACCAAGCCATGGCTTAAATTCAAATTAACTCCAGGGTGGCCATTCCACCTACAGACTGACCCGAACGAATAGTCACGTGAGTGGGTGGATATTGGTATCACATAATCACTGTGAACAACCGGAGTTTATCTCGCGACTGAACTCCCCGAACTTACAGCAATCTATTTCCAACTTCAGTAAAATGGTATGAAACTGCTTAGTTTCATTACCTTTAAAGAGTTACTTGCTAGCATTAAAGAGCACACGGCCTTGCCAATTTTCCTAAACTCTTTAGCTAGTGATTCGGCGCCTTTAGTGACAGGTCAGGATTTTGACCATCCTGATACCTCTTGAGGTTATGAAACAGCCAACAGTGGTATTCCCGAAGGAATATTTTTTGATTGGATACACCCTAATTCCTTAAGTCAACAAGTTCAAGCCCCTATTGGGTTCCAGCAGGGCTATACATCTGTGTTAGATCTTTTGGTTACAAGGTGTGAGCGGGATATCATCGACTTAAGTAGTGAGGGTCCTCTTGGGAATGGTGAGGACTATATCCTGATCTTCCATTTTTGTGCAGAGAAGCATATCGTACAATAATTAAAGTAAGTCTTGACCAGTGCTAAACGACACGGATACGTGGGATTAGTCAGGGAGGTTGATTATCCAATTGTCAGTGTGTATGGCACCATTGGCGTGCGTAGGCCGACAGACGTGTAAACACACAAACGCGATCGCATGCAGCAAACGTACGGCAGACAAACATCTTTACGATCCTATGTACAATACGAAATGGGATTTTGGGGGAGAATTTGGCACATCATACGGCGAGCAGACTGAGGTTATCTTCAGGTCGCTACACAAAGACTAGTCCACACCCCATAGTACTACGGGAATTTCATAACCGTCCGCCATGGGTGAGATCGACGATTAGTATAGCGCCCATCAACCGAAGTAAGAGTTAGAAAGACTATAAGAGGGCAGAAAGGCGTAGTAAATAGTCATATAAAATCTGTGGAAACGTAGCTTGCGAGGCCCAGGTCCGGCAAGTTTAGCGCGTAAGTCAAGTGCACCTCAAAATCGTTTTTTTTGCACGTACTATGTAAAGACGCAAGCAAGAAGCGTGGGTTATCTTGACAAGAAAGTTCACTCAGGCGCAGATTAAACCGAGGAAGCCAACCTCATTAACTTTTTTTCAAGTGGTTTACAGGTATGGCCGATGTGAACACGATCCCATCGGAATTAATGGCATCGAAAACCCTCAGCGAAATGGAGAACATTCATCTCCTTGAGGGAGAGGTTGGCAAAGTTATAGGATCGCTCAAACCCTCAGTCTGCAGGAGCCAATGGGGTCCATTGGCAAAACTTCTGTAGCGTTTCTATGCCAACATTCCAAAGGGGAGGTAGATGATAAATGAGTGGCGCTCGTCCATTGTGGTTTCTGCTCATGAAGAATGCTCGCCTAGCAAACAAGAAAGTTACAGACCAGTGGACTTGAAACGTGTTGCTGGAGATGTCTCGATAGGTTAGTCGTAGACAAAGTTTTTTCCACAACTGTTTGAACACCGTCTCCCTAGCTCTGTTCTCCAATAAGGAAAACCTAGTTCTGTCCTGTTTTCGATATTTCACAGATCAAGTCACAAGAAGATTGGACGAATTTATGACAGTCGAGGTGTGTTATCTGGGTTTCAGCAAAGCCTTGAATTCGGTAAATCATTGTTACCTCACTCACAATTTGGCGTATTTTGGTAACAGTAACCAAGTGAATGACTGGGACAACATTTCCTGTGCAGTTAAGATTTTAAGGTGAAGGTTGGAAACGAAATCTCTAAGGTGAAAGCGGTCGATTATATTGTCGCGCAAGGCGTCGTCAAGTACCTCAGTTTTTTCAGATGGTCTTGTGATGAGGCTTAGTAACCTATGTTTTGTATGCTCAAATGATATTTAAATAGCAGCTCCGGAAAACCGAACTGAATAAACATGGGTTCTCGAGCAGTAGCGGAGTGGTTTCTTAGGAAGACCTCCCATTAAGTTCCTCAAAATGCCAAATTGTAACGAGTAGCTCGGAGTCTTCAGAAGTACTTGGTTTTCGGGACCCTTTCGCCAGTAAGTTTTTAGAGAAGACCCGAGACCTGGAGGGTGTTGACCCAGAATGGCTCCAAACCCTTAATCCATTGAACAATTGCTGCCCGCAGAGTCCACATTGAGCATCTTACACTTAAGAGGGTACTGTCTAACAGGAAACCGGAAGTATTTTTACTGCTATAAAAAACCATAATTTGACCACATCTGGACTGTTGCGCGCAAGGTATGGGCACCCTATTCACGTGAAGATATTCAATGTATCGGAAAAGTACAACTTGGGACTCGAATGACAGTAGAATTTGAACGCAATCCTTGGGGGGAAGGAGGAGGATGGGAGGTGATCTTATCGAGACCTTCAAGATTCTCAAAGACACAAGAGGCGTGAAGACCATGGCATATTTGAATAAGTGGTCCAATACATTGTCTCCGGCGGTCGTAGTCTCCGATTGAACAAAGAGGGTTCTTTTAGACATATGATCAAGTTTCTTCAGTCGTTGGGTAGTGGATGCGTTGAGCAAACTTCTATCTGGAGTATGTCACAGTGATACCGCGATCTTCTTGAAAATGTGGCTGGATGATGTGTATCTGGAGGTCTTTTCAGAACTTTCTGAGATAATGCCCAAGACAATGACAGGTAGTGGTAATGCAGGGGATGTGTCAAAGTACGTTTTTTTCTTCGTCTGTTTGCACTTTTATTAATTTTTCCCAGTAGCTCACAGAAGAGGTCCCACACAGTTTTTAGAATATTTAAGGGTTTCAACTTGGATTTTTCATGCCATAGTGACCACTTGGTAATGGTATTCTGAGATGTCGTGAATTTTGTCTTCAAGTTGTATACACAATTATGAACGTGCTTATACATGGTAGGATGATTAGATATGTGACTAGTCGCCGGTTTTGATGCATGTGCATACTGAATTTTTCCACATGCATTGTAGCACAAACATATATAGTTAAACACCTCATGATTGGGTGTATGGGGTGGGGTATTATGCGTTTTACGGTGTGCGAGTGGAAGCCCAGCTGGTGACATCAACCTACTATTCTTTTTTGTCTATGTGCATTCTCTCCATTGCTAATCCGCCACCCCGTGTCCCACTCCTGCTTGCTGCGTATTGTTATCGTTTTTTAGTCCTACGTAACCGCGGTGTTTTGAAATAATTGTGATAATTGCTCGACATGAATCATCAACCTCCGGACAGGAAGTAAACCGTTAAAGCTCTGAACGCCATCAACATCATAGGGGAAATACTTTGCTTGCACATCATGAGCGGTGATCCAGTGAATGGCAGACAGAATAACATTAGTTTTGTTCTCATATCGCTGTTCATAGTGGGGTTGTCTGAGACTGAACAGTTCAATTTGCAAGGGCTACATTACATCTCACTCTTGAGTCCGAGGCCATCTGGTGGTGACAAAAGGTTGAACCAACGCGATCTAAAAACACCACACAAGACGCCAAAAGATAAACCCTCACGCTACGTATCTCCGAAATAACAAAAGAAGAGATGCAATAGTATTCGTGTATGGCTGGTCGATTTTAGTTTGTGCATGAAATAGCATCAGTCATATAAGGATCCGCTTTTTACATCGTGAACCGCCTGTGACTTGTTGCGTTTTCTTGCATTTTTGCTGGACAACTGTTAACTAGAGATGCGCTTTTTTGTTTTGGTTGGTGCCTGATAAGCGAATTTCTCTCAGATTTGATAGAATGTGTCTTTCATTGACGTAGGAATATGCAGACCAAATACGTCCGTTATCGTATGCTTACGGAAATGTGCTGTTTTTGGTTATCTCGGGGTGAAAATGTTTGAGTCTATAATTGGTGTGAATTAGCTGTGGGTACCTCTGGATACCCAAACACTTCTAAACTATTTTCGAACATACTGTGTAATTATCTAAGCGAGTTGTCTGAATGAAAAACTGTGAACAAGCATGATGGTGTCCAGTCTTTTCTTTCTACATACCGCTTGAGAGTCGTTTGTCGATTTGGTTGCTTAGCCATGTTGTCCTTGGTTTTTCCATCACTGTAATCACGCATGCTCTTGATGCTAGGCGGAGGAGGATTAGGTCAATATCCCGTTAGTTGCGATCATTACAACCTGTTTGTCTTGGTTTTAGCCCCTCCTACTGGTAGTTTGTAATACGCTTACAGTAGATACTTATGCGGGCAATCGTCGGAGATTCTTTCATTCAAAAGCCTGATGTAGCTTTGAATACATACACTACATGCAGCAGTGGTCAGAATCGGTCGTTGATGGTTTATCCTCTGCTCCCTCGGGCTAGGCAAGCCCCTCATTGCCAAGTGAGTCGGACTTAAGTCATTGTCTCCGGTTAGATTTCCCCAAAAACTCTGTATCCTGTTTTCTCTCAGGTCAGACTTTTCAGTTAGAGATTCAGAGTGGTGTTCTTCAAGTCGGCCCCCTCCCGTGGCATAGACGACCGCGAAACAACAGAAATTATCGTTTTCTCGACGGTGACTATTCACCCACTACTAATTCCTCCTTCTATTTCACCCACCAATTTTTCTGTCTTCTCCGTACACTCGGGTGATAATTGTTCTCTACATTCATGACAAGTAAATATTGAGGCCTCCAGTATCCGAAATCTCTAACAAATTGGTCAGCAAGCTGTTCTGGCAAGTACTTTATCAATTCTGGGGCTTGATTTGTAAAGTGCATCGGGGACTGGACACAGGACAATACGCTGTGTTACATGGAAACCTCCGTGTGTTCCTCAGTCGTGAGCACAATTGGATAACGTGACAGTCATTTACATTTGGCGCCACCCTGTTAAAGAACGTCGTGGATTTTAGAGCAACCAACTGAAATCTGATCACGCTGTTGTGCATGTCCGTTCTGCTTTGTCCTTTCCCCAGAGGTCATACACTCCTAAATGCAAAATCATCGACTGGCCATCGAGCGAAGAGAGTAGAGAACGCGAGCTGGAAAGCATTGGTGAGCAAATCGCCCAGTTCAAGTGAGGTGAGAAAACCTAATGAACCCTGGGAACAAATCGCAACAGCTATAGCTGTTGCGATTCTTCACCGAACACCTTCATATATGAAGGTGTTCGGTGAAGAATTATGTTCCGAAGGAGATGCGCATTTGTGAAAGAACTGGGTTTCTGTCACATCAATCAACCTAATGAACAAGATTGGCTCTGTTCCACCTGGTTCTGAACATGATTACTACTGTCGAGAACCTAAACGCACGTTGACCGGGAGCTTGCGCAAAAGCCGTGAGCACCACTTGGTCGCACAGTCAAAAGGGGTAGGACGTGTCTTTTTTCGGTGAATAGCAGAAAGCTATTTTCTCTGATCCGTAGTTGTAGTGTCTGTCAAGTGGGTGTGTAAGTGATGCCATATTGGAAAAGATGGTTTACTTATCACCAACCAATCGTGCCAACTTGACGTGTGGGCTGAAAATTTTGAGCAACAGTTCAGCTGGCCTCAACAACATCATGTGGACGACAGAACCGGATTGATAGGTTATTGTATTCCAGACGCTCCTTCGTTGAAAGCAGAAGTGGACCTAAAGCATAATTTATCAAAGCGTAACAAAGCTCCTGGATCAAATCTCACTCATATCTTCCTTATTGCGGTCCATCCATCTGAGACTGCAGACGCACTCTTGGGTGGCATATCTCGTCAGCCTGTAATATTGCGGATGAGATATCAGCAAGAATATCCAGGGCACGAATTGTCTTTACCAAACCGCGTCATCAGTAGCATTGAAGCGTTAGGTCGTCACCGAACGGAAGGTGTATAGTGATTGTGTTCTTTCTGTTTTGCTCTGTGGTTCGGAAACGTGGCCTGTTCGCAACCAAGGTGTCAACAGACTTACTGTATTTCAATACCGGAACTCTCGGGATGGGTGATCATTTGTCAACTAATTACGTTGCGCAGCCAGCAGTGATCGGGCCACGTACTCCGCGGACTAGCTAAGCATTTGCCGTATCGAGCTTTGTATACTGAGACTATCAGCATCTGGGTAAAACCACGTGTTTGTCAAGCAACAGTGTGATCATAAAATATGAAGGCTCCGACTGTTCCATTGAGCAAAGTGGGTAAGTATCACCTGCCTGGCTGGGGTCCTCGTGATCACTCAAATAGCTGGTTAGAAACACCATCCGAGATGGCATTGTGCTGTAGTTAACGATGTATCTGATTTTATACCACTGCTAGATCTTTCGCTTAGTCCAATTTCTCCCTTTTACATCAATCTGTGCTTGGCAGGGTTTAGTTCGAAGCTAACCGGTCGGGAGCGATCGAGTATAGTTCACAAGATTGCCAAGTGCTCTCGTGACGAAAGACAGTTTAGATGTTCTAAGCACTTCTGAGGTACAAAATCGCGGAATGCTGATCGTATTAGACGCTACAATGTCACAGGGGAATTTATCAAACCGAACCGCATCGTCTGGAATTCGTACGTCCCAGCAGACGAAGTGAAAGATGCCTTTATGTTCTAGTCTATCCGACTCTAACTTACCAGTAGCCGGATGCAAAATCGAGCGTACGAAGTCAACAGGAACCGTCTGGTAGCTCAAACAAGCTATCCTTTCATGAAACGAAAAACGAGTTTAGCTTTGCGACGCTGCTGAGCAGCCGGTTATCGATACATCCCGCCGCAGTTTGCCATCCTTCCTTAGTAACATCACTGGGGCGGCCTATGGTGGGTTTGAGGATCAAATGATGTTATTTTTGAGCACATATGCGACCATCTCCTCTAGTTTTGGCTGACAGCGGACCGGTGTCCGTTTCGGTCGCGTTTGTATCGGCATGCCGTTTCTTGTATCGATCTGATTTTTATTATGTCTGTGCCCCTTGACACTGTCCCGTTCCACTCAAAGACATATTGGTAATTCAGTCATATTAGTTAAATCGCTCTTGAATTTCTCGTTTCCTTCACTAGCTCGTCCATTGGAAACTTGTATTAGTTCCAATTCAAGGTTGTTTGGTCCCAGGGCAGTGATAAAAACCTCGTCTTTTTGTGAGCCCATTGATTTTACTACAGATCCATGCTCCCATGCCGTTGGTCGGCTTACAAATAGCTTTCTATGAGACAGTTTAGTTGCCCCTAGTACGTCTATCCTCAGAATCATGTCTCAGGGTAACTGATCAGTTGCCATCACTTGTTGGTTGGGATGTGTTCCGGCAATGTTCAGGTCAACCCCATTTTCCCGAAATTAGTGGGAAGTGTCCCAGTTGCCTTCTGTCAAACTAATAGCTAATTTCGATCCTAATAGACTTCAGGACGCTTCAGTATCAGTGAGATAAGAAACGCGTTGTTCAGTTATAGTAATCGGAGCAATGAGCATTTTCTGATTCTGTGATAAGGCAATCGTGAAATAAACCACCTGGTTTTTGTTCGTCCCATCACGAACGAATTCATTAGAAACCAATCGATCAAACGTGAATGTTGGCTCACTTGAAGTTCTGTCGTTGCGACCGCAAGTGTGTGCAAGCCAGCCAAACTGGTGGCAATAGCAGCAGTCGACCCTGTTTCAACCCGTTCGCTTACATCCCCGGTTCGATGCCCATGTTGATAATTCCTTCTTGGTTGTCGAATAGCAGCATTCATCTTGGGTTCTGGACCAAAGTTCCTCTCGGTACTTTTTGCGACTCCTTCGATGTGCCGTCTGATTTCGGTAGTTGGCTCCAGTTCTGTAAGCGGACTTCGCAGTACTCGTTCGTAATCCCTCTGCGAGATCACCCATCCACCAACCGCCCAAGAACTGGTTTGGCCTGTCTTTCAACGGATTCCGTTGAGAAACCTTGGCGGGCCAGACGTTTTAGCTGTCGCACAAAATTCTGTATACCCTTGCCGTGTTGTTGGCGGCGTTCGTGGAACTTCCTCCAGTAGTTGAGGGAGAGGACTATGGGAGTCAGTTTGCTTCTGAGGCGTTGATGTCTTCTCGTCCAGTTCGTTTTTTACGGCACTGTCTGACGTAATTGTCAGCTCTTCTCTCGTCAGCAAGTTAATTAATGCGCGTGGCTTGAAGGCGGGTACGAACGTGTTCATATGCTACCGAGCTTGAACCTCCCAGCCTGAGGAGTTTCCACCCAGATGGAATTTTTCAAGTGTCGTGGCCGTCTCAGCGGTCTCCACCATGATGGCTCCTCGGTGTATGATGATGTCATGAGAACAATGAAGGGATCCAATATACTTTATGAAATCCATGCAGTTGAGTCAGACGATGATTTCTCTTTGCATGGATGTTCCGGTATGCTCGTGGCCAATTGTAACAAACGAGCAGGAAAACAGTAGGAACATTCAGTTAACACAGGGCCCCCGGAATATAGGTTGTGGAGTAAAGGTACGCGTACTGATTAGACTCTTTCACAAAAGTCTTATAGTGTCTGGTCAGTAAGCACAAGGTTGATAGTGTACCATCGTGCTGATTTTGGTTTCCAGCCGTAAGTGTTTTTATAAGCTGAAACCCCAGTACACTACCTTGGCAGTGAACGGCAACCAGCGGCAACAAAAGTTACAGTAATGACACTTCACTGTGCAGCTGATCTTGTTGTGAACACAAAAGACGCTTGGCCTGTGGAGTTCCATATTGCACAAACTCCCGTACAGATTATGTTCTAACGCAGAACCACGAACGCGTACACTAATTTGCACGGCTGACGTGTATTCATACACGTTGGGTGATGGTGTGTTGTCATTCGTCCTTGTGGCACGTCCCTCATGGTGCTTACACACCATTCCAATAGTCGCTTCTGGTCCATCGTCTTCCTGGCGTTGAGACTCGCCTTTCAGTCCCCAGTCTACGCACCATACTACTCACAGACGAGGCTGCCTGCCATATAACAGTCTTATCATGCTCTGGCCAAATGGCTCATCAGTCTGCTCAGACCCTTCAGGTTGGACCTATCAAAACATAGTCTCCGGGGCGTGTTTCGTTTCATTACCTTTATCCAGTACCTGAAACTAAACAGCCAAAGAATGTTCTCATTTGATATCGCTAATTTTATATACGAACTTGCTTTGCAAAAGACAACTTACTACTTATGTGACTATATTGAACGTAATAACAAACACATGGACATCCCAGTAGAGCTGAGGGAACTGCTGGTGTTTTGTATTGGTAACACTGCAACCTACCGACAGAGAGATGGAGTGGCCATAGGCTGGCCTCTTGGTCCCCTGCCAGCCGACATTTTTATGAGCAACCTGAAGGCTAACCAATTGAGTGCAGCCATTGAACAGTTTACATTTTACCAACGCTACGTTGACATCTTCCGCGTCGTCAGCGAGAATTTTAACATGAAAGAGACTGGATTTTTGTTTGCACTAGCCACTTGGGGATGTGCTCCGCCTTCCTCTGCCGTAAGTTTCGATCCGTCCTGCCAATGTATGAGCCGCCGCATGTGCAAGTAGACTGGTAGTTGACATGAGAGGCAAAGTTTTCCGAGGAAGAACGACTGGGACGGTAGAGACTCATCCTGCGGGTGGAAAGCAACAAGCGTAATTCCGCTGCAGGATATGTGCGATCAATGGCAGATTTCAACTTTCGACTTACACCGGTAATATTGTGGTCATCTGTGTAGGAAGGTTGATAAAAACCTGCTTTTTTGGTGCTGATTGTGATTAAAAGTTAGCCATTTGTACGTTGTAATAAATTTCAATAGATTTGACCAGATAACCCTCCGCAGGCAGAACACTCTTTAAGAGCTCCTCTTCAGAATTTAGGCTGTCAGCCGTGCACAGTTTCCTTACTCGATAAAAATTTCTCGCACAAAACTGGGTTTGTAAGTCACGGGTGCAAATGAGGAGAATTGTAGGCACTACCCGCTCCATGTGGCTTTTCGATAAACAGACCGGTTAACTGTACCGGTGTAAGTCGAAAGTTGAAATCTGCCATTGATCGCACATATCCTGCAGCGGAATTACGCTTGTTGCTTTCCACCCGCAGGATGAGTCTCTACCGTCCCAGTCGTTCTTCCTCGGAAAACTTTGCCTCTCATGTCAACTACCAGTCTACTTGCACATGCGGCGGCTCATACATTGGCAGGACGGATCGAAACTTACGGCAGAGGAAGGCGGAGCACATCCCCAAGTGGCTAGTGCAAACAATAACTTGACGCAGGTCAGCATACCAACACCTGAACAAAAATCCGGCGTCTTTGCTCGCGAAATACCTTATCGCAGTAGATTATGTGGCTGACCCCGTCACTTCGTTCATACCCCTATTGCGAACTCGCAAACATAGGTTGTTGGGGTTCTCCGAGACATTGTTAATCAGGAGTCACGCGCCGGCCCTCTGTTGGCTAAAACGTGCTGATGCAATCAATTTCGTTACCGTGACAGTGAACCTTAATTGTACTCCTGTGATGTTCGTTCATTTGATTTTTTTGTCGCAGTGCCCTTAACTTATGTAATTGAGTGTTATACGCAATCGACTGGTGAGTATAAACGAAATGCATCTCGCAATGTACATTTGTAACACTCGAATGTCCCGAAGTGAAGAATGCACATAAGTCACCCAGCGACCTTTTTGGTGATATCAAGTTCATCGTGGAGATCGAAAACGACAATAAACTGCCTTTCTTTGACGTTTTGGTTAAACAGAAACCTCAGTTTATCGAAGGCAAACACATGCGGACCAGTTCCTCAGCGATCCCTGCGGCCACGTAAATTTCAGCAAAAGAATCTCCGTTCGAGCTGTTAAGGGGGGTGGGCAAAAACACATTGCAGTATCACAGAACTCAGACGCAAGGGAGAAGAATACTTCTGTCAGGTATTTCTTTACAGCGGATATCTACGAAGTGTAATCGGATGGAGCCTGTTTCAAAAGGAAGGAAACTTGAACTCTAAAAAGCATTTACAAAACGGAAGCATTAGACGTGAATGCATATCTCCCGGTAGCAGATCAGCCAATCGCAACTATAATAAAAATACGGTTGAAACCAAAATAGCACCTCAAACGACTCGACAGACGAAACTTATAATGCAACAAATTCGAAAAACATTACGCCGGTCAAATTAGGCGAAAGCTATCCACGTGACCGCGAATTAGCCAGCAAGAAACATGACCAATTGCCATCGTTCCTTGTCCACGAGAATCACACTGGGCACACGTTTAACATAAGCTTCACAGAAACCGTTACTCACACAAACACCAGGAATATAAGAGAATTTCTGGAAGCCTAGTATTCGTCAGCCGGGCAACGTAAACGCAGCCACAATCATACGTCGACGAACAGCTAGACGAATGAACATGAACACATCAACTCCTCATGTCTACAACAAAGCCAACCATGTGGATATATATAAGAAGAAAAAATTAACGCAGTCGATTTTCGAAGAAAACAAATCAATTTTAAGGTCAGACGGTCAATGACCAGATTTAGTCAATCAGACCCCAGGTCAAAGCGTAAAAACGACCGGAAATATCGCACCTGATCTGAAATCAAAAAGCCATCCATACCACTGTGTATGGAGACGGAAGTTCACCGACCTTCACAAACCACACTGCCTAATCCTGTATACTCGAATTTCTACGCAGTGATGATGTTTAAGAAATTGGTGTGCAATGTCTTTCAACTGTTCAAATATACTCAAGATTTCATCAAAAGTCAAAACTTGTAATGACCAACGATCGTGTGGCTTCCCTAAGGATCCCGGCTGCAACTGTGTTTTATTGTTTCTGTTCTGTAAGCATGATTCTGTGTACGCCTATTATAGGAGGCCTGATATGAACTCTACCCCTCTCTTCAGCCGTGCATCGAATGCCTGCTCCTCTCCTAACGACTCATCTATTATCTCATTCTTCGAGGTCGTTTAACCTTGATCTTTTCGAGCGTTTTTTAACATATTCGAAGTTTCTACGTACATTTCTAGGTACATTGAATGCCGCTGAGTGGGCTGGAGCCCATCTCGCACTTCCTTTTTTTCTACCCTTGGCTGCTGCCGTTGGTTCCAAGCTAGGCTAGAGCTAACTGCTTATCATATTTCCTAACAATGCTGGAAATATACGGTTTGTTTCCAAACCCTACTGCGTTCTCTTAGTTCGAGACCTGTTGGGACTATGTTTCGATTGCTCTTCAGGAAGGGCTTTTCAAATTGTTAGTGGATGAGGGTGGAACGCATACTCATTTGTTCATTGCAAACAGGCTCGTTTTCGGTGTATCATTTTCAAATCAAATACAACACAGTGAATGTGAAATTAGTTATCAAGTCAGGATTTCCTGAACCTAATACAGTGTGAATCTAGTGTCATTTGGGAATTATGGACACGGTTACTCTGGTACCATGTCAAGTGTTCCAACGACAGAAGGCCGTGGTAACTTCAGTGCCTGAACAGAAGACTTCTGTGCACACAGCTTAGGGTTTCGCAGCCGGATTCCGATCGCCACCACAGTAGCCAAGATATGACATTTCACATCTCTGGTTTGAACACGTGTGACATGGTAGATCGGCTTGAATGTACCATCCACGTTGACTCTGTCGTCCGTGTCAACTAGGGGCCAAAACTGCGCATGTAATCCGTTGTTGTTCGGTCGCCAGCCAAGCTGGGTGGTGTTCGAGTACTCTTTCCAACGGGCGCCTTGTTGGGCGACCGATATAACCCGCTTCACAGGAACAAGCGAATAAGTAGATATAAAACGAGGTAGCACTACTGGGCACTGCGCCTTTGTGGTGAAGACGTACAACTGGCTTAGAGGAGAACTTTGGTCTTAGTTGCCCAGCATGGAACGTTCTCATCAAGATCGTGTCGAGCCTCCTGGTCAGTGACACACTTGGTAATTCGCCCTTGTAAAGCAAGTTCGTATAGATGGCTTTCCTCCCGACAGAAAACTCATGATCTTGCGACTCCCTTCGTTGCATTTTTCGAGCTAGGAATTCGTTCGGATATAATTTAGCACGAGCCTTTTTACGTAAGAGCTTGAGCTCATTCTCTAGCATGTCAATACAAACTGTGCGCTCAAAAACGACTAATCAAAACGTTGAATCTTCCATGGCCGTGTACGCAAACCCAGGATAGAATGACTGCGTAGATGTGACGCATCGCTCGCAGACTTCGTACAACTTTCGTGGATTCGGTTTTTTGGACAACATATCAAGTTCCCTTTCTTTTTCATTGGATCATGTAAAAATGGGTATATCGGCCACTCCACGTCTGCTTCCTATGCATGCCCCGTTGAATGGTCCATCTGGACGTTTCGATAATGCAACATCAAAGAAAGCCAACTTTCCATCTTGTTCCTCTTCCGCAATGAACTTCAATTTCTTGTGAGCCGAATTGGCTGATGATAACAGGGAGTCAGTATAAATGTTTCTAGCGACGGTACAGAAAATATCATCTGCATACCGTTTTTCCAGTAAGCACTGATCTATCAATCCTGTTAGGCATGTTTGTTCTATCATACCCATGAGAATGTCAGCCAGCAATGGGCCTAGCGGTGAGCCCACTGCGACCCCATACTTCTGGCGTTAAATTTCCCCGTCAAACTGAAACCGGACGTCCTGTGTGCAAACTAATGAAAGTTCTCCGAGTTGTTCATCCGGCATTCCAAATTGCGTATCATTCGGATGGATGTAATTAAACATAAAACCAGTCGGCTCTCTGAGTGACACGTTCGTGAACAGCGAGTATACCTCCAGTGATAAGATTCTTTTGTTAGTCTGATTTTCCGTAGATTCAATGAACCGAAATGTATCCCTAAGGCTGTTTGGAGCTAGTCTGTTGCGAATTGATTCCAAAATTTCGGTTTGCCATTGAGCCAGTGCATGATATGGTGAAATAATCATGTCTAAAATCAGGCGTATGGGTACGCCACCCTCAAAAATTTTAGGTAGGCCATAGAGTCTTGGTATAACTGAGCCAGTTGGTCGCACCTACTCGCGTACTGAAGCGTCAATCTCAAGAGTTCAGAGATATTCTTTTCTGTTGCAAATGTCTTGTCTTTTCCAGACTCCATTCTTCAAAATATGGCATCATCCTTTAGTATATAGTTCATCTTTTTCAGGTACAGTTATCTGTCTAAGACCACTATCCTTGTCTAGTAATCAAGGTGTTGTCGTCCTTCTGTAGGTTCTTTAACGCTTACATATGATCTCTTGGCAGAATCCCACACACATTTGGTTTCACGCTAAGGTATTGATAGCATTGACGAACTTTGTCTTAAACTGTTCCAAATTTGTTTGAGATAATGGCTTGAGACCATCCAGTTGACTGGACATGTTCTCGAAGTGAACTTCTAAATCATTCTGTTTAATATACTGCTTTGGATAACAAAATTTCGGATCCATCGACAAAACTTCCATCTGTTTATCGGATAAACGCTGCGACGAAAGATTATGAACGTCCTATTTCGGTTCGTTTGGAAAGCTACCGGCTCTGGGCTATGGCTCAGGCTGTTGTTCAACTCCCAGAGTCTCTTACCCACCTGTTTCCGCATGGTAAGTTGCTAATAGGCATCAAACTAACACGTTCATTCACGGCTAACTGTTTCACCGTTGGAATTCCCTGCAACCGATTGTAACCCAGATCAGCTATACGAAAGGTAATTGTATCGACCTCGTTCAGCGTATAACGAATAAGAGTCCTTGTTGTAGGCTTCACATGATTCCTCCTCAAAGTACTTGAAAAGAACTTAGGAAATACTCCCGTTCCTATACACGGTTTCAGATAACCAGTGTTCACATGCCACCGCATGCCTAATGCTGAATCTGAACTGACTATTCAAGATTCTCAGCAAAGGTGTCTTCGGATTGTTTCAACTGCTCAGATGTGCCCGGAGATTTCATACTTATTGTGTTGTATTTGGTCTGAAGATGATACACCGAAAACCCTGGCTCCTCTTTTCTGATGCATCCATGTACATGTTTCGTGTAGTGACACTAAACTAGGAACGTAACAGACTATTGTTTGTGTTTGGTCAAAATGTGCCCAATTTTCCTGGGGCAACCTCTTATGTGTTGTCCTTTTGTTGTTCTGGCAAGGTTTTTGGAAAAAATCGACTGTTTTAAGCTCGGTTTACTTTCCACTATTTTAGTATATACTCCCATCACAATTTCTTTCATTACTATGACGACTGACAACAGAGCAAGCCACATAATTCAATGAGGTTTCTCAGGTGACGAATACCATGGTGTAAACCGGAGATGTCGTTCTTTCTCAATATTCATTCGTAAGCCGAATCCACATATTGACTGTATCTTCTTCAGGTTAAAATGTCGGTTTCAGTTCAAGAAGTCCTATGTAATTGGGTTTAGGCAAGCCAACCTTCTTCACTCTATGCACTTGGCAGGATCGTGTTCTTTCATTCTGTATAAGTCAACTAATGTTTTCCAGCCTACCCATGCGCACATTAGCCATGCGTCCCTGTTCGACGTTGAAACCCAGGTAACCCCTTTGGAACATCTTAAACTGGAAAATATATAATTTCATGTTTAAACTCACCAGCCACTAAAAACGGCCACACGGTTAGACCCTGTTGTCATTTTTGCTGAGTCCAAACATCCTTTCACTGGGTTTCCTGTTCCAAAAGCATTTCTTGAGATACTTCGCTCTTTCTGAGCTGAGCTCAAAAGTCAGTCAGTCACGCACATCTTCATCTAGCATGTCCGAGGGACAAGATTTTGGGCGTATTTTGTTGGCTTGTTAGGTAACATCATAGAACCGTGTTCGTGGTTTTTGATCCTACTGCTTTGGTTTGGGAAGTTGATGTCTATCATTCAAGTGTTCGTTTTCATCCAAATTGTTCGTGCATTTATTTCCAGCTCTCTCTCTTCATGTCTTCAAACTTTCACTGTTCTTGTGGAAATGAACAGAAAGCTGATGTTCTTTGGTCTGATGCGGACTGCCATATTGTCGTCACCGGAGCTAGTCGAGGCTTCGGCCGCGCCTTGTGTTTGCAGCTCGTCAAAGCCCTAACTTCTGAGCCTGGTCCTGCAGCATCGGTGACCATCCTGCTGATGGCACGAGATTTTGCTGCCTTGCAAGGGACGAGAGACCAAGTGAGCTACAAAGTTGTGCATTGTTCGGACAACCGAGGATCGATAAATGCGCATCATACTACTCACACCACCGCTATTCAGTAGCGGGGCAAGAACATGGGTTTTGACATCGGAATGGCCGCAAGAGAAATACAAGAAGGAACACTGGAGTGCAGCTTCACATGGTTATCAACTACTTTCGGTCGGCCTTGACTCCGACCGTCTACACCGCGTCCTACAAAGTCCTCCAGGTTACTCCGGACATCTCCATCCTTAAACGACTGCGACATAGGATCTTCATCCTCCAATCCTGGTCACGGCACCAATTTTTGTGAACCTCATCTGCGTATGAAACTCGTCTCAGAACGTCACGGTTGCCACGGACACTCATGCTCAGTTCCTTTATGTAGCAAGAACCATTTCATGCGGTGCTGCACTCCAATATTCCTTCTTGTATTTTTCCTTCTGCCAGGTCGATGTCAAAATCCATGCTGTTGCCCCACTGTCGAATAGTAGCGATGCAAGTAGCAGTAAAGCGACCGCTCGTCCTTACTACACTAGTGATTGTTATACTTGGATAGAGTAGTTAGAAGATGAAACCTACGGTTTGAACTCACTTCGTTTCACCTAGTTAGTGTGTGATAATCAGGCTGACTTGTTTGTGCGTTGCTAAGGTTGGTTGAGTACCGTTCACATTCAGTCACACCGTTCACAGTTTACTTGTCTTATGAGCTGTTGTGTCGCATGCGCGCGGAATCGTTCGCATTTATGCGAGTTGGTATACTGTACCAACCGAAAGAATATTGACAACTCATATTTCAGCCTGCGCATCCCGCTCAGCTTGTTAATGGTCAGTGGCAGAAAACGCGTGATTCGAGAGCATACTTTTAGACGGCTGTGGTCAATTAGTCGGTTCCACAGCGAAGAGCGATCGCACAACTGATGGCCGCATGGAAACTTGAGTTAGCTGAATTGTCGTAAGGGCCTATCTATAAGACCGGGCCACCAACACGGTCTAGCTTGGTTAGCTTACCAGTAACTGTTCCCCTCTCCATGAATCAAGTCATTGGTCACCCTGTCACGTGCACTTGTCTAGTACGGTGACAAAAAGTATTCGGCGCGACAGTTTAGCGCAGTGCGTACTAAATATCAAATCAGGTATACACAACACCAGATACAGTGTAAAAATCTCTGAGAGTGCAAACCGACGATTCATGTAATGACACATACAACCGATCTCTTAATACACTGTAAGTGGCTAAAGAGGCTAAGGACGAGTCACTGATGAATGATTTAACGGTAATGGTGAGAACATCATGTTTCGCACCATGCATGACAACCGACAGTGCGCATCATGTGAACTTTCATAACAATCTCTACAGCATGCAGCTATAATAGCAAGTCATGTGGCAAACAGGTCAATGAAGTCTTCAAGTTGCTTCGCAGCATTTCATTAGAAGAGTACTGTGAAAACAGCCCCACAGTTATGATGAGTACGGCGGAACACAGACACTCTTGGTGGTCGAAAATGAGAACATAAGCGGTGGAAGTTCTAGGCTGCGTTTACAAGTGTGCTGACAGAAGTGTAAACGATAAGGAGTCGAATGGCTAACGAGGAAGGAATTGATTAGGGGAAGTTTAGTACAGCCTCGCGTTTATCCAGACAGTCGATCATCATCGTGATAATCAAATACAGCGATACATCAGTGGTTTGCGCTGATGATCAGCTGCCCTACAGCCGTGGGAAAAGTATCAAGTCTTAGCTAAGAAGCCAAAAGAAAGGGAATAGATGAGGCCTAGCCACTGAAAACCCACTACGTTTACGTCGAAACATTCAACATCGATTTGCCTACACACTGTACACAAACCACCGAGCTGTAATTGAAAGTAATTCATTAGCAAGATAGTTTCATTGCGACTTTCACGGTCCCGCGTCAATACCTATGCTTACTTCACAGATAACTCGGCCAAAAAACTACAGCACTTGCGCCGATTAAACACGATTTCGCCTAACGTCTCGAGTCACAGCCCTAGATTTGCTGATAAGAGCTTTTAGTTTATGCCGTTAATCTCCGCTGGTGCTGGTAAAACTCCCTAAGCACACAAACTTGCCAACAACCTCAATAACTTTATCATGTAATATTAAATCTGCGTAGTCACAACAGCCTTGCGGAAGCTTATTGCACTCTAAAGACGTAAGACACATTCCAACACATTTAACAATGCACGACACAGCGTCTAGTATTGTTTGTGTTGTTTGGAATGTGTCGTCAGCATAGCCAAGTCAGTCATTCTTCCACCAGATAGGGAACCTACACAGGCACCTTGTGAGTGCCACAGATTGTCTCTCGTCTGTGACGGTCCATGATATAAACACGATCTCTCCCTCAAACTACTTTGAAAGACTCCTCACAGGGAGGCTTCAGGAGACGTCGCCGTCATTGGGGAAGTTCTCAGAGGTCAAAAACGTTAAGTTTTTGTTTCTGGGTGCAGATCTAATGGACGTGACACATCTGAACTGCGGGCTGTATAAAAGCAGAATCAGCATATCTGAAATTTTCAGTGACAATGGTGAATAACTTCCCAAGTTTCGAAAGCACGAGCGCATTGGTGACTGACCACGATGCCCTGAATATGCAAAATACGATACTTATTGGGTACGGTGGCAGTGTTCAACGTGCGATAACCCTCATGTGGACCCGGTAGCCTGACCTTTCGGAAACCACTTGAGAAGGTAGGGCTCACGAGCTTTTTGAGTCCACTGTCGAATCGACATTCTGCAAACCTTTCGTCTGTTGCAGACGCATTCCCACTGTTGCGGGTGATTAATGTACTTTTATCCTATCGCCTGCTTATTTGTCTTACCAACCGTTGGTGGTCCGGTTAACTTCGACCAATACGTTTCTGCCTTCTGATTGGTTGATTGTCAGGCTGGTCATCTTTGTAGTTAACATATCACATTCGTATTGGTCACCTACTGAGTGGCAGAAATCCAGTGTACTCTCTCAAGTCTCGTGTTCGGATTTCCCACTGTCCCCATTGCGAAACGATGTTAAAACAAGAGATTTAGACGATAAAATGAAGGTCATCAAAGTTTTGTTGCGACTTCCCGGGTTCGTTGGTTTGTACGTGAGGGCGAAACATCGAAAGCTTAGGCGTTCTGATACTTATCTGTAAAATTTGTTGGATATAAATAAAACGATTACAGGGACCAGAAAATTGGATTGGAAGCAAAGCACTAACGAGTATAGCGCGAGCTCATTAGAATAGTATAACGGTGGAGTCCACAGATGCACATCTGTTGGTCTGTGGGACTACTTTGGGATGACAGACAAGAAAATGTTTTTGCCGACTGACCGTTGTGTATGTCTATTGAACAGCTCAACCCACTCGGTTGTGACCATTCAGTTGTGCAGTTCGTTCCAGAATGAACATGCTCTAAGTGAAGAGATCCGCATACACAGTAGCGAACGCTTTAAAAGCTCGTTTGTTTCTACTGGTGAGTAATCAGTTGTGTGCCTCTAGTAAATTAAGAATCAACCTAAAGTCATTAGCCCTTTATCAGTCCATCCTTAATTTCGACTTCCGTAGTAGCCTGTCTGAACGCCTTCAGCAAACATCGTTTCTTCCGTCGCGTGGTGACTTTGACAAAGGCTGAAAAAGCGTGCTTCAAGTAACTTCACGTAGTTGTTTTGAGTCCTTGTTGTCAGGGCTAATACAAACTCGCTATCCACTATGGTCAGTCCAGACCACCTGGATGTAGAAAAATCAGATACGCACTTAGAAGTATTTAGAAATGACCATTTTGTTCACTTTTTCTCATTGACATCAATGGCCCTCAGATGATACGAAATATTAATCACAAATATCGATAATAATGAGCAAGCCGACTCCTAGACACCGTTTTTGTTTAATACGAACAATTGCAATAACTCGAATTGCACACTGACACTTTAGCTGTTAGTTTCTGAGCAAAAATATGCATGACTAATTTCAGTGTCCTCCTTTGCTATTGAACTAGATGCTGTTAACCAAATCGTACGGATCGCAGACCAAGCTTGACGTGCTAATTGCTCAGCCAACACTAGATATGAACAATATATCGGTTCCAGTGGCGCATGCAACATTGAAACCGTTGTTCGATGTGGCTTCGGCCAATTTGGCCAGTGGCCGGAAGCAGTGGAACTCGTTAGTACACAACGCAGCCACAATCGGTAATATAAACATGCGTGCGGATGAGCGTATCTCTGTGACAGATCTGGAGGCTTATTATCGCGTCAACCTGATCGCGCCGATGGTGCTGACTGGCGTGTTTCTCAGTCACTTCGCCCCGTTTGGTCTACCTCATCCGCCCGTGACTGTGGTTAATATCAGCAGTTTAGCTGCAGCACAACCGTTTCCGCGGTTATCCGACTATTGTGTTGGCAAAGCCGCTCGACAGATGTATTTGAGCGCACTGGCCGTCGATCGCCCAACGGTAGCTGTTTTCAACTACTCTCCCGGGCCTTTGGACACCGATATGTACACTGAACTGTGCGAACATCATGGGGATCCAGAATACAAGGCGATGACCCTGAAGAACAAGCAACTCGGACGCCTGATTACCCCTGAAGAATCAGCTCGCGTTTGCGTAGCTTGGCTTCGCCGTCGTCATGTCAGTGATCCGTTCGGCGATACATCACAGATACAACCCAGGTCACTGGTTTGTCCGGTTCACGAGGCTGATTACAAGGATATTTGGCGTGGCCTTCGATTGGATTATTACGATGCGGTGCGAATGGAAAGTGGCAACTGGTGTGCGACTGAGGAGGCCCAGCCGGATACTGACCGTTTGCCTACTGATGATAACAAAATGATGGACGCTTGATTGATTGATTGTCCTGACCTTGGCTTCGTTCTTCCCTTATCAACAGTCGAACAAATGTATCATCGTGTGTTGTCTTTTCTTCATCTTTGGTTTATGCAGTAAAATTCCACGAATGTTTACTTATACTGCAGATGATTTCTTCGAATTGTCTGATATTATCGATACAAATTCGATGGAACTTAGGTAGGATTTTTCGCCAATGAACAGTGATGCTGAAGAACCACTTTGATATTTATCTGATCTGGCTATCCAAACAACCGTGATTCATGCTACCTGAAATTCTTTGAATGGAATCAAATTGTCACCGGTCATTTTATTGAAGTTGTGTATCTTTTTCTATAACCTATATAATGAGCACGCCACTGTGATGTGACCTGAAAATCAACCATATACAACATCCACGCCAGGCTGCGTATGATTTAAATTACTTTCGCAACGCAGTTAGCGAGTGATCCCACTCTCCTAAGAAAAAACGCCAACATGGCATACTCACCCGATCGGAGTTTTCCCAATTTTCCTAAACACTGTTGTCAACACTATTAGTTAAACCGGTTTCTAATGAATGAATCCGTATGACAGTATATCAAGTGAGATCAGATCTACCAGGCGACAACTAAAATGTAATTAAATCAGGTTTGCTGCGAGCATGTCAGATTTTTTCAGAAAACTACTGTGCACAGAAGACTAAGAGAACATCAGGTCATCCTGAGTCTACGCAAATTGTGTGAATGATTTGGATGTTCCCTAATTTACTATCATTGAGGATCGATAAAATGTGTCACGTTTTGTTTGCTTTGGCGGTGTCTTTTTATTTACGTGAAAAGCAGCTAATCTTTTACATAGGCCACCTTTACAGTGACATGAAAAGGAATGACTTGAGCTCTTGCGCATAATAAGTTTAAACTTGAACAGTGAGGTAAGAGAACAATTTGAAGCAGGAGGCCAAGAATATCTTGTAAATCCCAGGTCCAGTAAAGTGTGTTTGGAAAATATCTTCCTTGTGGACGACCCCCGAATCATCTAGATGATCGCCAAAGATGATAAGAGGCCTGTCAAGGAACAACACTTGAGGATTTGACAGCAGTACTTGGAGTTCCACTCGGTGCCGTGAGGTGGCCAGTTGAATGTGATGGGAAAGAGTCGGATCAATGGCGGAGATTTAGACGAGGTGGGCTCGGTGGCGTGCACTTTATTACTATTGCGGAATAAGCAAGCCTTTCTAGTCACGCCTTATCACTTGCGATTAGGGGTGATTAACACAAGAAAGTCCGCATACGAGCTGGACAAAAAACTTCCTGGAACGATATCGAAAATCCTGGTGACCACTTGGTTGTCTGGTGCCAGACTAATCTAGTGCTTCAATTGCAGTGCAGCCTCACTGTGATGAATCGGAGGTGATAAACGCAGCGTCCTGTACTGATCAACATAAAATCAGAAAACGTCGCGAACACAACCTCTTCTAGCATGTTCATACGGTCTTTAACCGGTAGTTGCCTACAACGATAATCAACATTTTTCCACTCTTTAGATCACCTCATAAGGATAAATGTCTCGAAGAGTTTTATATAGGTGGCTTAATTACAATTGCATCACACTGGCAAGTTTGCTCAGCATGGCGCCTACTGTCTGTGATAAATTGTCCATTTCACCTGAACTGATATCCTTTAAACCTGAGTCCGCAAGAGTGAGGGAATTTTCAGGACGGCCTAATACATGTTGAACTCAACGCCAATTCGGATCATTTTGAAAAGGTACAACGCCTGAGTCCTGCTCCGTAGCAAAGTACGTTCACGTCCCAAGCTTCCTTGAATATTAAATTATACCATGAATCATTAGTGTTCAAACAACCCACTTCAACAGTGTTTACGAAACGCGCAGACACTATCAACTCGGTTAACTCCAACCACTAAGAAAGCGGTCGGTTAATAAGTTTCTTTGCTATAGTTTTAGCACTGGTGAGTGCACCGTTCACCAAACAGTCACCCTATGTATACACACGTTTTGTGAAAAATAGTTAAACCCCAAATCAGGTTGAATAAGGCTGAACACCGGAAAAACGAGCTAAAGGACAAAATTCACTGTGTAGAGGTCCAAGAATGCGAGTTGATGACTCTAGCAGATGGGAAACAAAGCATTTCCGTTGATAAAGGTTCAAGAATGTGAAGAGAAAAAATCCCGTATTAAGCAGTGACTTGCCACAATTTGTCCTGATACATCCTTCATCTTTTGGTGAGCGTCCAGTTGGCCCACCATTCAAGGAGATCCGCGCACCCACGTTGTAGCATCACCGACAACGGAGATTAAAGTGAACTGGGGCTCGTCCACCCTTGGTCCCGCATAATCACACGGACGTTTAATGGGATTGAGGTTTAATGACCGTAGTCGGTACAGTTCAGACTGACGGTGCGCCGCCCCGACAGCAAAACGTATTCGACGGGAACCGTCACAACGAGACTCGACCTTGACGTGGTGTGGCGGATTGCGCATCCCGATGATCTTTTGGGCCAAACTGGTCGGTGTGGTGATCACGCCAACGGAGTTACTCATACCAGGCAGGACAATAGATAGAGGTCTGATAAACCACATTCTCCTGGTCCCCCAGGTTGGGGGTTGAAAAAAGGTTGGCATCTTTTACCGTAAAACGTACCAGTTCTGGCACACTGCTACCCACTCGCAGCCTTGCGATGTAAGCTTCTGAGCCGAAAGCTTTTCTTGAGAACTTTAGTCGTCCTCCTGTCTAGTTCTGGGCGTCCTGGCAGTATCTCAGCCCACACACAACCATGAATAATCATAACACCAGTAATTGCATACTGCATTTGCCGTCTCGCAGTATAAACCGGGTCGTTCTATCTGCTGCATACAGCAGGGTGGATAAGCAAAAACATACTACTGTTGACCCCTCCCCTACTGTCCTATTAAATTTCGCTCTCAGGACCCTTTCGACCTCCATTCCTGATGATTGCTCTACAGGTCCCACAACAGATATGGCTAATTAAATTGAAACTGGGCCGGTAAGTTTCACCACTTGCCATTCAGCTTTGGGCCTTCCTCGTCCCTTGCTTAAACCTAGAATGCGAATTAATATAGGGGCCATCAACATTTGCACGCTAAAACAGATAAGTCAGCAGGCCGCTCTCGCAAGAACGTTAGACCCACTGCCTGCTGGATCTCTGAAACTAGAATCTAGGACAGTGGTCAACGTATGGAACTAACAGCACCCACACTATCTACCCGATACTCGTTGTACACTTCGGGTGACTCCACGGTCGACGTTACCAGTCATGCTGGAGTGGATGTAGTCCTCAGCACGACGGCCGCAGTCGCACTGGTAGATTGAATTCCCGTCAACAGTAGAATTTTTATTACTAATGAGTAGTGTGGCAGATTTATGATTTTAGATGAGACCCAACTGTGAAGTCAGGGCTTCGGCTGGATTCGAACCAGCGACAGACACAGCATACCTCAACGCGGCAAGCGCTCTACCAGCTGAGCTACGAAGTCACACCAGGAGCTCGGAAATCTCAAATTTGGACTTTGTTACCCACCCGTCCCACTGTCTCATATGGAACCCACCAAATGATTCAGGGGATCGAATGCCGTCCACTAGGCAGGTTCTGTTAAGGGTGGCTATAGACGTGAGACAACCAGACATATTCATTGTGTCTGCTCACGTTTCTATTGGCCGTAGTGACGTCGGTGTCAAGGCCGCTGCTCTCTCTGGTCAACACGTCACTCTGATATATTCGTTTTGGCCGGAGACGTGAATGACCAGGTCGATCGCCTAGGTGATTCTCTGCTAGGTGGCAGGTTTGGGATAATGTCACATCAACCGGATAATGGCGGGTGATTGTTGCAGCTGTGCATTGAGCACAACCAGCACTAGTTTTAGGTATCGTGCACGTCACTGCTATACTTGGCACCCGCCTTCTTCGAATCAAGCCTGGTCTCAGATAGACCACATAGCCGTCAGTTATAGGTGGCGCGGTTCGATTCAGGACCGTCGTTCTTATTGGGGCATGTAATTGGATTCGGATCATGCGCTGATACGTTGTCGTTTCGTTTCTTTTTTCTCTGGGCAACAACCCCACCTACAACAACAAATAGCTGTTGAGAAACTGGCCTTACTATCGGTAAAGCATAAGCACCAAATCAGCTTAGGAATCAGGCTTAGTAACCCTCATTCCGAAGGTCCCAATAGCTGCTTGGTTCAAATCTCACAGGACACTCATAGGGCAGATACTGTAGCATGCGGCACGAGGCTGCATGGGCTGAACAAACATTGGATCTCGGAGAAATCTCTGGAGTTGTTAGAAGCCTGATAGAGAAGTTCATTTTATTCTTCCAAAACCACCTCCTTCCTTGAGAAAACGATTCTACCAAATCAGAGTTAGCGGAAATGTCGTGAACAGTCCAGAGTAAACCCTCGCTATTTTTTTTGTTTGTTCGGCCTTTATTGGTGGTCAAGTGATCTTAGCTACTTTTTTTATATCGATCTTTCAATTTTCTGATTCAAGAAGGTTTTAGGTCGTTACGCTTGTGACGCACGTTGATGCATTTCGCATCCGTCCTTTGTTTTTTTTTGGGAGCAATTAATGAGGACCACCGCGTTATTTTCCGGACTAAGATTTGCCGTGTTAATTGTATCAAGGAGGAGAATCCGATTTCTATCAATCGCACTATAATACCCTGGACGACCCAGCGTATCGAGTCGAGGGTTTACAACATTTGATGACGGAAGAACTCACGATGTCACTAACGTTCGAGCAGATGCAAATTCCCTTCCAACAGTGGCAGAAACAATTTGAACACGTGCAGTTAAAACTGGTTGGAACACTAAAACCAAAGTTGAGCTTCCAGTAACCGACAGTGAGATCAAACGAATCTTTCAAACCTGAAACAGAATCTCTAATCAACTCTATCAGTGAGTTTCACTTGGATCCTCTAATTGGCGCTACGCTGGAGTTTTGGTTTAAAAAGTATGAAGACGTCTCCAAGGTGGAACTGTCGGATGCTGACGATGCTCGGAAGGTGAGGCTGCTGCTCCGTAAACTGGATACATCGGAATACGAACAGTACACTAACTTTGTTTTCCGAAGAACCCAAGGGATTTCAGTTTAGACGAAACCATCCAGACGCTATTACAAATCTTTGGCGAACAGTCATCCTTTTTTGACGTACGCTACCAGTGCCTGAAGCTCGTGAGGTTAGATGTTGACTGGGTGATGTACGCTGGAACAGTCAATCAGGAGTGCGAACGGTTCAAGCTTCGCATGATGACTGGTTACCAATTCAATTGTTTAGTTTTTGCTTGTAGAACAATGTCCCGACTGTACCTCGCAGGATATCACTGCCTTATGCCAGCGCCCGGTGAACCTGAAGCGTGACACCGCCATGACCGAACATAGCAATCACTTCAACGTGCACACAGTGTCTTTAAATGCCCCACTCAGGAGTGCACCAGAGTCAGAACGCGACAACCAAAGGAAATCGCCCACATCGTGCTGGCAATGTGGTGGATGGCATTATGTCCGATGTTGTACATTCAAACAGCACCAATGCACCCACTTCTCCCGTCAAGGCCACAAAGAGGACCATTGCTGTTTTGAAAAGCGTCAACATTGGCTCAATCAGGACTCCCGCAAGCCACACAGGGCCCGCCTCCCAAGAGCTCAGGTCGTACTCGCGGAAAGAAATGACGACCCCGTAGCGCGCAGAAAGTACGTATCCGTCACCATCAACGGCAGGTTAGTCAGATTGCGGCTCGATACAGCATCCGATATTACATTAATCTCTGATAGCACGTGACACCTGACTGGAACACCTACAATGTACTCGATAACCGAGCTTGTTCGAAACGCTATCGGCGGTCGATTACCCATCATTAATGAAATCAAGTGCACTGCAGTTCTTAGCGGATCGTCAATCAGGGGTACCTGCTACGTGACCCGCAATCCTGGCCTTGACCTCCTTGTGTTGGATCGACAAACTGCATCTATCTGACAGACTAATATGGCGAGCGAACTGCTTCACATTCATTACCACCGGCTTAGATTCGCCCGACCAAATTGATCGATTGACATCTGTTAACACTTCCTGAATCATGCATGTGATTGGTTACCTACCTACCTACCTAGACGACAACATAGTCATGCGCCACAATGCAAAAGATCTGGAGCAGGAGCTGGAACAAACCCTTACTCGTTTGGGTGACTGTGGCTCCCGGCCTCGCGGCGACAAATGCAGCTTTGACATGTCCAGCATCAAATACCTTGGATACATTGTTGGCAAAGATCGACGACAACGTGACCCATCCAACGTAGAAGCCATAAAAAGGACGCCACCTCTTACGGACGTACCGACTCTGCGGTCTTTCCTAGGGCTGGTCAGTCAATACGGTTCCTTCCACCCAGAGCTCCATCGAACCTCAACGCCAATGAACTGTTTGCTTACTAAGGATGCCACGTGGGAGTGGTCAAGAGAATGTTAACGATTCTTTAATCGCATCAAAGCCCTGCTGACCTCAGACCTACTGATTACAAACAACGATCCGACTCTACCACTTGTGGCTGCAGACGCATTTAACTGCAGAATAGGTGCTGTGATATATACGTTTCTAGATGGAAAGGGAAAGGCAATCGCGCACGCAGCAAGGTTGCTTATACCCACCGAGTGAAACTATGGTCAGATAGAAAGTGAGGCCCTGACAACAATCGTTGCAGTGAGGAATTTTCATAAAACGTCGTACAGGCGTCATTTTTCGCTGGTGACGGATCGAAAATCGTTGCTCGAAGAAATGAGTCCCGGTTCACACTACCAATCGCTTGCAAAGGTGGGCAGTAATGCTTCTTGTCTACGACTTCATGTTACAATAACGTTCCACAACTAGCTTCGGCTAAGCTGACGCTTTATCCAGAATCATCGGATCACAAGCACCAAACGACGAAGACACTAATGGCAACGGTCAACAATGAGCCTGATGAACACCTCATTCCCAGTGAGGCTGTTCGAACACTTCCAGTGACAACAGAGATGATCAAGAAGGCGACCAAAATAGTTTCAATTTTTGGGCAAGTAATGACGTTCATCCACACAACTTGGCCACTCACAGCCCTCACTGGCAACTAACGGGAATACTTCCACCGGCAAGAGATCCTTACGATTGGGGACGGTTGCGTCATGTTTGCCGACAGAGTAGCAATCCCGGAAGTTCTTCAACGATAGGTGCTCAAGCAGTTTCATAGTGGACACCCAGAGATCAACCGAACGAAGTCTTTGACGCGCAGTTTTGCCTACTGGCTGCAAATGGACAAGCAACTTGAAAAAAACTGCCGAAAATGAACATCGTGTTGTCTGGATGCGAATAACCCCGCGAAAATTTGACTGCACACTTGGCCAGCAGCCCAAAGACCCTGGCAAAGTCTCTACATGGATTTTGCCGGACCCCTTAATGAGCAAACGTATCTGGCCATCGTTGATGCCTACACCAAAGGGCCAGAAGTTCACAACCAACGACAGCCGAATACGGACAGCGCCATATAGAAGCTGTCGGAACTCGTCAGCTGTTTCAGACTGCCAGAGACGGTGGTCACAGATAACAACAAAGCCAAACAAAACATCGCTCCTGACAGTTCATGTAGCAATTTTAGGAAGGATATCCGTAGGAAGCTGAAACGTAGTATAAACGCTGATAGCGAAACTTGGTTAAAAGAGAAAGCTAAAAAATTGGAAACTTTTTGTTTCAGGAAGGACCAGCAAGCTCTAAGCCGACCGGTGCCACCAGTCCAAGGCGACTGCCTGTCAGTGAAGCTATCATGGATACAGACGGCACATTCATTTATGATAAGCCCAGAAGGTTAGAACGCTGGACGGAACATTTTGGGGGTCAATATAGCTAGCCTTCTGCTTCTACTGTGTTACTGCCACAAACTTGTAATGTAGCACTCTGGTCGGTAGATATGCAACCACCCGCTGAGACAGGTCCGCAACTGCATCTCGGCTCTCAAACATAACAGAGCTGCTGGTACGGACGATCTCGTGCCGACACTTTCCAAAGAAGGTGGGAGAGGTGTTAGTAGAGGCTTTGACGCAATTGTTTCAACTCGTGTGGGCAACAGAGACCATCCCTCCAAACTGGGGTCACGCGATAATAGTGCCTACACTCAAGAAAAGTGTCAGGGGCTGTTGTGAAAACCATAGGGGGATTAGTTTGATCCTAGTCATTTCTAGGGTTCTGGCGCCACTATACTTCGTCGATTCACGGCAGCTCGGAAGGTAAACATTAGGGAAGAACAGGCAGGGCTTCGCCCTAGGTGGAGATGTATAGATCACATTTTTACTCTGCGCTAAATTTTGAAGCAGCTTCAGGTGTACCACCGGTCGCTGTATTCCTCGACTAAAAAGGTGCATTCGAATGGGTGGATCGATCTATACTTTTAAAGTCGCTTGAACGCCGGGGTGTGCCGACCAAGTATGTAAACATGCTGTCGGCGCTTTATTTCCATACTTCAGCTCAGGTTAGGGTTTACGGTGAAATCTCTAGCAGTTTCAATACCAGGGACAGTGCACATCAAGTCTGTCCACTTTCACCATTTTGCTTAATTTTTCGATGAAGAAAATAATGAAGGATTGTCTCCGGCATTCACAAGATGCCGGCGTGGATCTCTTACCTGGCGAAAGACTGGCTGACCTTGATTATGCTGCAGATTGACAACTGTCAAGCAGCACAAAACAATGCTAAACGCTATTTCGCATTCCGCTAAATGTTTCGGAATGAGTTTCGCAGCCTCAAAATGCAAAGTGGTTCTGGAAGATTGCTGTGATTAATGTTAGATAATGAAGCTTGTCTACCCGTTTGTACATCTGGAAAGCTGCATCAGCGAAGGTGTAGGGAATGAAACAGAAATGCGTATCTCCAAGACTAAGACGGTTCTCATCAACTGAGGCACCTTTGGCGACAGATAGGTATCTCTCTGAAGCTTAAGGGTCGCGTATATCAGACAATAGTGAGGGCTGTATTACTCTGCGACAGCGAAACATGGCTGTCCAGAGTAGAGGACTTGAGCCATCTTCAGGTATTTGACCACCTATATCTCCGTTCAATCGATCGTATCGGGTGGCACTGACGAGTAAATTATGAAGAGGTTAGAAGGAGGGTGTGTGACACTAACTGTCGAACGAATTCATCTGTTTACCCCTTACATTTGCACAAACATAGGCGGTTAGGTCATACACTAAGGATGTCAGCTAGTCGTCTGCCACACCGTGCACTGTTCGCCGACGGTGCGGCCGACTGGCACAAGGTGGACAGATAATGACCTGGCGTGGGGAGATGTTGTTCACGTAGGGATTGGTCACTATAGATCGAACTCTCCCGAATAGAGGCCCTCGCGGCTAATCGCTCAGTGGCGCGAAGGTTGCTTAACCGAAATATCTGTAAAAAGCGTGCATTTAATGACGCGGGGCAGTGAAATCCGTGAGGAAGCTGTCTTGTTGATGACGCAAGGTGTAGGCACCTTGGTGTATGTTTGACTATAAACGTGTTTATCCTTAGTAGTTAGGTCCCTTCCACTCCCCTTCCTTTTCTTCTCTATTTCAGTAGTTTGCTTTTTTAATTCTTCACGGTTGTGTGGCAGTTCCCGACCTATACTGCTAACTTGATGTGGTGGTCGGGCTTGTGTACTGTTTTGATCCGGCGGGCTATGCTGACTAGGACTCCGGTCCTTCCAGGTACAACCTTGTCAGACAGGCCAAAGGGGAGCAGTCAGACGAAAAGCAGTTACACTCATAAGATTGTATGTCGCACTACTGACCGCGTAGGAGTGCTTAGGTAGTGAGGCACGATCCTATGGGCATACAGCAGAACTATCTTTATAGTTGCGGCACTGCTGTCTTCCGTATCAGGAAGAAGGGGGTTAGAAAAGG
>QNGE01000047.1:124348-143940 GCA_008508345.1 Paragonimus westermani | reverse complement strand
TGTGTCGCAGTCAATGGCGTACCTGTATCCATACCATTTCTAGTTCTTCCACTTAGTCTTCTTCAATCTTTGTTGTCCTCCGTAGTACTCTTTCCTTCTAGGATATTCCACGTCACTGTTGAGGTGAGCGGCGGCCCGAGCCACAGTACCTTTTGGTCAGGCTCATGGCTGCCAAGTGCACAGACCAACCAGTGTGAATTCACCTCAGTGTGCTACACATCTAGAGTTCCGAGAATGTCACCTGCAGCGAAAGCCGACATAAATTCCAATCTCACTTCATTACCCGCTCCAAGCAGTTTTAGTGAGGCTGAAACAGTAACGAAAGTAGGCAACCGGTGAAGAACTATTGGCTCTCTGCACAGGTTTTTGAAAGAAACGTGAATAGCTTAGTCTTACCAAAGCGCCAGGTAAAACTGATGATTGTGTTCATGATATTGATCTGTTAAGTCCCGTGAGAGGTCAGCCACTTCCCAGGCGCCTCAGTCGTGGTGTCTTCAATTACCTGTCTAAGCGGTTATCTTGATGCGACCAATTGATAAGATCGCTCACAAATAGATTTGTATACTCTCCAAATTACTAAGTAGTTGGGAATCTGTTTAACTCCAAATGGAACACCAATCACATCTGATCACAGCTTCCGCGTTCAGACACACTGTCCAGCCAGCTTCTGTTGAAAAGAGAGGCTAGACTATGCTCACGCTCTTGCTACAGCTCGTCAGTGGTGCACACCCTTGCCACGTCTGGGATTAGAACTCGGGCCAAGCTTTCATGAGACAACCGTGTTGACCATCGCTCCACTGACCTTAAACTGGGCACGACCGAATTTTTATATCTTACGAGCTCTACAAAACAGAGTACGCAGGAGGCCACGTTTGTATGAAAATGGTGAAAAGCTTTTAACATGTAAACATTGCTCAGATCAAGTTTTTTTTATGGCATATGCTCCTAGACCATTCATATTTCCATGCAGCAGAATATTAAAGAATGCAATTTTACCGTCCCTTAGGGTTTCTATCGTGAACTCAACGTGCTTGTGTCGGGAGTTCAAATGGTTCATGTGAGCCAGCGAAAATGTCACACTTGATAAGGTCGAAAGCGAAAATCTCCTTTGCGACAGATTGGCAACGGTTGTCCACCTCGGCTTATCGAGAAACACACTAGTCCGACAGGACACTATCCTACTATAATGACTGCTCCACTGTAAAATGTTTACCTTCGTTTACCATGTAAAGATGACATTTCAAATTTAATCAGACGAAGACAGCCGCCACAAGACGGACGTTCATTGAAGAAACTACGCAACAACCGATCTTAACGAGGAAGGACGGACCTGGTCGTCTTGATTGCCCAATCAAATGTAATATTTTCACTTGTACTTGTAGATGCAGGTACGCCGGCCGCACATCGAGACAACTGAGGACACGCATCAAAAAACACATTCCAAAATGGCTATGTACCACAGGGATTGGCGTCGCTCGAAATGCAATCACAAAACATTTACACGAGACAGGTCATCGAGTCTATGGCGATACTGCATTCCATTTCATGTGTCGCCCTAGAACGCAGCTGTCTGTGATTTGTAGAGGCTGTTGCCATTTGTCGAATAAACCCGGTGCTATGTTCAGAAACAAATGTTTATTGGTTTATTCATCCCTTGGTAATTTTATCCCATTTCCAGAAACTCCCCATTGTTCTGAACGGTTTCATCTTACTTTTCACTATGCACCTGTCTAACAGTTGTTTCCCGTCCAATTTAAAAGTACTTGTTAACACTCCACTCTTCACTCATCTGCCCATGAACATTTGACCTCGTAACACAACTGTCCTTACCAGCTTCCTGTTGCGTCATCTGAATGCCTTGTTCTTGAGTTTCGATCATTCTGACCTCGCTCATCACGCCCGCATTCTTCATCACTGTTGCCATGCCTGACTGCCACATATCGATTGCACTAATTTCGCTGTAGTAACGGATTAGATGCAAACGAAATGTCCGTGCACAAGACATCTTACGCCATACTGTTGACCAATTTCAAATTTACACCGAGGAATTACTGATTCAACAATCTGCACTCCCCTCTTCGGCTGGGGACCGTACAGTCTTAACATCTGTGGTACCAAGTCGTTAAGAGTTGTATCCACGTGATTAATTCAAAATACCTTGGACAGATACACGCACAGCCATAAATAAACCAGGCACCATCACAAGCACACGGAAAACTACGACAAACCTAATTGAGCCCGCCTCGCTTGTGTGATATACACACACAAACTGACTAAACACTGTTGAGTGGCTCTTCACGGGGACTGACAATATGTGCGGTACATCTCATTTCATGGAGCGTTACACTGACATGAGCGCCTAGTGGCCAAGCTGAAGACGATCATCGTAAGAATTGTCGCCACCATGGCGCTGCGAAACAGAAGACAATAAGCAACATGCCATGAATATGTGATTGGCTTGTCCCATAATTATACCATCCCCGAACAACGCGCCATAGTGGTTGGCGAATGTGCGTGCACCAATGCACACTCAAAGTCGATTGCACAGAATGAGACTGGGAAGAAAAATCGCCCACAAAGACGATACAAAGAAAAGGTACAAGAAGAAAGTGGCCGGGTAAGAAGGGAAGAAAAGCGACGAGAAAGACACTGCAATCTCTCTATGTGGTGCGTGACCAAATTGCCTGCCTATTGGCACAGTTCAACCAGGAGCCCATGATAGGAGGGAGGGAAACCAGAAATTGCATAAATGTTCAATATAGAAAAGCACTGCTCAAGTGATTTGATTCGTTCAAAGTTGAGAAGCAGAAAAAAGAACGAGAAGAAGAGGGGGTGACCATACTCAACGATTCGAATAAAGAACACAGTATTCTCACTGTGTTGCATTGAAAAGAGGGAAGAACAGCAAGCTTGAATCAGCACTCGCCAGAGTAGCGGCTAGGGATGAACCGACAGCCGAGTAACTACACGGGTGCACATTGTATCTGTTGGTCTGGGTGTGTGAAGATGTGGTGAAAGTCATCTGGAGAAACTTAGTCCGCGCACTGCGTGTTTGAGGCAGGATGCAGAGAAGGATCTCGCAAGATTTGTTGTCTGTGACTGTTCGGCTGATCAGTTGGACTGCCGTTCTGTGTGGAAAAACCGTAGGCGCTGCTCAAGTGGGCATCAAAAAGGGAGGATTGCGCTTGGGTTGCACTGGAGGCGGATTGTACCCCAGATCCGGATCGCCACAATTCTGAAAAAAAACGAAGGGAAAGAGAAGCTTAGACCAACACGCGTTCTACACGGCCGACGGATGGAAGCCTTTGACTACGAAAGGAAACTAATACGAGAGACATCCGTTTGCTCGTCCGATACACAGCATAAAAAGCCCAAGAAAGACAGTCGTTGTCCTAAAACTGTGAAACACTGTCAAAGCACAAAAACAGAGACATCGAACTACAATTAAACAAATAGCTGTTTACACAGCACCACCTAAATCTAGGTGGACCAAACAGAAAATGAGGAACTCAAGTGTCCCAGGTCGCTGTGAAATCGGTGGAGGACGAACGAAGAGGCGCAGACCAGGTTGCTCGAGATAAGGTCTCAAAATCAATCAGCGAAGCCCACCCAGAAAAGCATCGTATGAACAAGACAGAATAGCCACTGAAGCAAAAGAGAAAACGTATCGTGCGAATGTGGACCTCCAGTCCCAATGAGCACCCAAGTGATCATTTCTGCCAGGGTTGGAAAAGCAACTCCATTAAAAGCAAGCTGGCACCTTCTATTCATCCCTTTCATGCTGCTCAATTTTGTGACCAAGAAACGTTTGTACCAAACGCTGCGTCTCCATTCTCTCTTAATACATATACGTAACAATTACGTTCCCCGAACTAACCCCTCGTGTATCTGTTAACGGATATGCAAAAGTGCAACCTATAGTCACTTTACACGTCCTTGAAGGATATGTCGATGAGTTCGGAATCCGGATAGCACCTCAAAGGACAGGACAACTTCAAACAAGTGTTCTAGCAAGTAATATTGCTGAGAGCAATTCACTTAAAGATAACCGAAAATTCATATGTTTCTGCGTTCGCCTAAGACGTTTCACATCGTCTTCACGGGGAGCTAGCTTATATTTCTAGTGCGATTACACGGGGTAGAAACTTCACCCATACGTTTGGAAGATTTGAGACGATACTAGATTTTCATTCAAGCGTACCAGTATAGCAGTGTCTAAGTTCAGAGGAACATTCAAATAAGTAATAACACAATCGAAAGTGGTACTTCAGAGAAGCAGCTTAAACCATCTAGCGAATCATTATCAACTAACTTTCTGAGCACTGCCCATCGAAAGTAGGAGGGATAGGACATCATACAGCATAGTGTGAAGGCACAGGTCACAAATCGAGACAGCGTAGGATGAAACGAGAAGAAAGAATCACTGCACGACGATCTTCGATGCGGAACAGAGGCACTAAATGATGGGCTTCAGTCTTAGTCAATAACAGATGTGCACATTCTGGTTCTGTTCGTCCTACTAGTATACTTTACTTTTTAATACAATCGATTACCTGTCGTCTCCCGCACTGTTACAGACGTTCTATACGGATGGGCGATAGCTAAGTGTAATCCATTGCTCACGGACTAAATTGATTTTCAGCTGGTTGGATATACGGTAGCCATGACAGGCGAGATAAGACAGTAAAGCAAAAACAGTCGACTGTATTACCGCACAACGTGGTAGACCTAGTTGCATGTGTTTAAGTAAACACTTTACGCCACAGTAAACATTGCAGATGTTGCCACTGGTGAGCAGACTCACGTTGAAGCAGGTCGATGGGCGAATTAGAATCAGACGAGGGTTTCCAAGTGGAAGTCGATAACACTGAATTGCCAGAGGTCACTGTAACGTGAGTGAAATAAAAGAATGACTGATTTTGTCTCTCATTCAACCAGCCGACAAAGAGAAGGGTAGCAGAACTGAACGCCACAATCGGTAGTACGTCAACTTTGAAAGTGATATAGAGAGAACGCCTGTAGCATACAACCCGCGCCTATTAATATTGGAATGAATAACTGCGAAAGCTTGGTACGAGGCTAGTTCGTTGAGTTTAATCAGCGAAACGCGTTACTTGGCTTCAAACTATGTGCAGTACTGAACACCAAGATTAAAAAGTTCAGAACCACCAGCTACTTACCAGCTGTCTCACCGACCAAAATACACTAATCTAAAAACCCTTCGGCTGTTCAAAACACAGGTAAGCAATAACCAGATGCCATAAAGAGTCCTCTTGATATGACGGACAATTAACCGTTCTACGGTGTACGGTTAAATTCACCAGCAGATGCGTTCAAAATAGCCAAAATTGCATTACAAACATATAACCTGGTTTATACAGCGAAAAGATTGTACATTCCTTTTTGTAAATGAAGCTCCTTGACAGAAGGGCAGTATGCACCGTGTAAAAGACGCTTCGGCGGAAGTCAGACCGTAAATTCACCAAAATCAAGAAATGCTGCAGGCGAGACCACATGTCTCCACCGTAATCATCACCAGCAGTACGTCAGTGAAGCACACACCCAAACATCGGAGGAAAAAAATCCTCGGTTTGAGAAACAATAACGAACTATTAAACTCAATTTTACGTCACGCTCCGTTTGCGAGCGATAGGCTAACTGGAAAATGACAGTCTAGTGGCCAGTGTGACAAGGGTTCGGCGCACGAAAGCACCCTTCAGGGCACGTTATCAGTTTCGTTGTTGGGATCTAAAACATACTAAATATTTTTATTTGGCAAAGCTATCGTGCGTGCGCCGAAGCCGTTCTCAATGGCACTCGTGTTGTGAAACCCTGCGTTTTCCAAGTTAATATATACACCATTAATTGTGTAACTCCAAGTAATGTTTCTTTTTTTCCCAGCCCTTCCACAATCGTGCGGGTAGCCCATTGGTAATGATACCCGGCTACCGCGAGTTTGGGCAGCCTAATAGTATTCAGTCCACATGCGGCTTTGCACGTTATATTATAGTGATCACTCTATGGCGTAAAAGCCTAAACCTAACCTTAGTTTAAGTTCTACCATCACAATTGTCGTGAGGCCGATATCGGCTACTAACGAGCTCGTGGCTGCAAAGTGACAAGGACAAGGGATTACCAAGCGCATGGTAGTGGGGTCGAACTCTGGTTGACGCGAGTTCCCTAGTTTGTTTAGTGCGGCCAACATACAAGTGACGTGATGCGTCATGCTGTGGTAAACACCTACTGCAATAGATGGAAACATTTTTGTGGGCTAGTAAGTATAGCATTAAAGCAAAAATCAACGTCTGACTGAGATTTCCCATTAACGGGTGTTGAACACCATGTGAGATGAGAAACAAGTGAACCGGACTATACAAGTACATCACTGCAGCTCAAAAGTGCATTAGCATCGATGACAATCGAAAACCAATCTCGCAGTTAACGAATTATCTAGCCATGTGCGCTGTGTTGCCCTTGATTACGGGTGAAAATAAATCAACCAGCTTAAAGCGACCGGTTGTTATTGGGTTCGTTAGCTCAGAAGAGTGTTTTGTACTCCACTCAATCGTTTGACTCGTATGGCCCTATATACGGAATCCGGGGTTGACTGGAAAAAGCACAGTGATGATCAAAAGAGGGCCTGACAGGGACGCAAAAGATAAGTGATGGCGCAGCTTGATCGAGAGATCGCGTCGTCCAAAAGCATAAAGTTAGAGACACCACCACATCTACGGCACATTTTAGTCAATGGCGCCTGTGCAGGGAATTTAGTATATCTGGAACATACCCACACCGATTCGTCCCAAATTGTGACAGCCTGAAGATTTCAAGTTGAACATCACTCACATTCGGTTGCAGCCTTCAGATTCCGACAGACTTTCCGGTCAGCCTCTTTCGAAAATAAGCGCTAGACTATGGTCACGTTCTTACTACAACTCATCAATAGTGCACACCCTCGCCACGACTGGGATCAGAACACCGGTCACGCATTCCTGAAGAGACCGTGTTGAGCATTGCATTACTGACCTTATGGTAGGCACGACTGAATTATAGTCTGAACACTCGACCACCTTCGCTTGAGTAACGATCAGGCTGCTCGATTGCCTCGAGAGGAGATAATAGCTATCCTGATAAGTCTGATCGATAATCCCGCGATTAGGACTTCCGAAACAGGATATGCACTACAAACGAGCTCAAACAAGAGCCAAACTGCAGTCTAGTGCTTCTTTTCGAAAGAGGCTGATTGGAAAGCCTATCTGAACGCGAAGGCTGCAATCAAATGTGAGTGATGTTGAACTTGAAATGAACCAAATTCTCGACTATCAGTAGACTGAAGATTAGCCAGTCCTTGTTATCCAGTTTAAGGCTGTGCCAAAAAAGAGGATATAACACGTGGATATGCACATAACTATAGAAGCAAGACTAACAAACAATCTATTACATATAGGCCTCACGGGCATGTAGAGCAGGGTGCTGTTGTAAATCGAAAAAATTAATTGAGGCACGGCGAAATTTATGGATGGTCGATAATCAACCAAACGAGCATTTAAAACCGGCTGGCGATGATGAATTTCAACAAAATTAGGAGGTTTTCCAGGAGGAAGATGCAGACTGACAATACACACACATTCGGTGTCGTCAATAGGACAGAAAATCGAACAAGTTTGATTTCAAAGCCGACGGAAATGAGATGTCAATGTGAAAATCCGCATGCGTTGACAAAGCTAGAGGAACATCATGGATTAACTGAGGAAAAATCTTTTATCACAACCGGATCGATTTAGCAAACCAGACCGGGATTATGAACAGGACGAGTGGATAATAGACGAACGCAGAGAACAGACAAAAGACGCAGAATCTGTTCCTGGGTATGTTTAGCAAACAAAAAGGGTCGCTTCATGCGAAAAAAAATCGATCTACAGATTACATGGGGAGAAAATTAGAAATACCCAGGAGAAACACAGATTACTTACTGGCAGTCAGCTGACTGGAGACGATTGCGGGGTCATCCAAGTTCCATGTGAGTGAGGAGACTAGCGTAGAAAAAAAAAGAATTTCTCAGAGGTCTTTGCGACAACAAGATAGTAACAAAACGTACCGGATCTGGCGAAAAAGTTTTTGGGCAAGTCCGGAAAAATCTCGAAAATGTAACTAAAAGTCATTCTGGTCTGAAAACCGCAATACCCGAAGAGGCTCCATAAGATTATATGTACAATCAAAAGTTCAACAGCGTAGCTAAAAATAGTGAAAAAGTCTATACATATTAGTGTATACATATAACAACACACCAATACACATACAATACACAGGTACTCAGTTATTTACAGACAATTTCGTTACAGTACATCGCAACGTCCGACTTCTGACTATAACCAGCTGAGATAATTACCCGTCACAGGAGTGAAAAGTCAGTCGGCAACTATCCAGTCTTAGTGACTGCGACAATACTGTAACACCATCCCGGAATGGGATTTCTCAGAAGGAACTAAGACATATCTGTATTACTAATAAGTAGCGTGGCAGATTTATGAATTTAGATGAGACCCAACTGTGAAAAGTCAGGGCTTCGGCTGGATTCGAACCAGCGACAGACACAGCATACCTCAACGCAAATACGCTCCAGAGAGTTTCGATGGGGCTGAGATCAACAACACAGGCTAGCCAGTCTAACACGGGTATTCCTCGAAGAAGGAGCCACATCCTTGGGACTGAAAAGTATACACCAGGACATTGTTCTACTGAAAGGAAACGTTCCTCCACGAACACGAGAAAAAAGTTGGAAACTTGCTCAGCAACCAAAATATTACGCACACGCATACCCGCCGTTTGAAATGTCTCGAAAAATACCGCCGATTACTGGTCGCTGGTCGTTTGCTTAGACACATCACATCTTTATGGGAGTTGTGCCAGGACCGCCTCCATACATCGGGGCCATCCGGACCGAATGTATTAACACATTAAACAGAACTGGAAGTATAAGTGGATGATCAACATTGGACTTTTACCATTCTACAATTTAACTCGAGATATTTCCATAGTCCCCCTCGTGTGATCCTTGAGATGCTCAGTGCGGGTGGTAATTTCAACCACGAACAGGTGTTTATTTTATTCGACTGTGAGCCTCCCGCCTGAAAAATGGTTGGCATGCGAGTGTGAATTTTCCCAGGAAATGATTGGTGTTGCGGATACTTTGCCTCCCATAACCCAAGGAACATTTCTTCAAGTCATATCATAGGCTTTCATGAATGCGTTAAACGTTGCATCGAGCAGCAGGGCAGAAGTGGAAATAACCTGCTGTGACGGGTTGCTTTCATCTGGGGCCCGAATGACCGTTCGCCTACCGATCCACCTATGTGGTGCTTACATCACAGCTTGAGTGGGCTTCTTGTCTAGCATGTTTTCATACTACGTGACGGTCTGTCTAACGTTTATGTGTATCTGCCTAGTATAGGAAGTTGACGCACAACTGACCGGTTGTCTTACGGTTTTCTGTTAACTCATTAAGAATAAACGGCTGTCAAATTACGTACTACCAATATGAAGTATGCCTATCTGTATGAGTTACGCACGAAGAAGGAACACTATGTGATGTAGTGCAGCAGAATTGCGCGCAAAGTAGTGAGTGGTCTAAGAGTTGTGTAGCAGGTTGTGTGCATAATATGAAAGATATATGGAAAACAAAAACAAAAAAATATATAAACACGAGACGTTAAGAAACTACAAAACCAGTAGTGTAAGTAGGAAGTAACCAATTGGAAACAGAAACTTTATCAATGACGGTTTTGTGTAAATACTGTTGAGTTCTAATCAGCAACAAATGACATCTTTTGGATCTCACCTGGCAAACCGGATGGCCCAGCCAATGTAACGATGTACCGAAAGATCGTAGTTATGTCGTTGGTTGTTCTTCAAGCTGTGGTATGAGTCGCTAAGCAATGTACATCTCAAGAGTGACATAAGTCAATCGCGAACCGGTGACGATTAAAACTCCATACGATGTCAAATGCTTCACTTCTTGCCAGTGCATTACACACGTGCCACAGCAACCAGACGCGTGTAATATAATGCTCATAATCCAACGGACGCTACTGCTGCTCAGTTCTTCGTCCAAGCAAACCTCCGTGCAACGGCTCGGAGTGGTTCTGAACAACGATCCACATTCAAGCTAGATATGAACGGGCTGTGCAAAATGGGCGGAGGCGGTCTAAGTGGATGAAGCTCAAACACGCAACTGTGTGACTGGAGGTCTGCGTTGTTACCAGCGAGCTAACACAAGTTTAACTGTCCGGTTCGTAAATGGTCGAAACACCCTGCGCGATACTCAGTGTCATCGGAGCGGTTTATAAACGACGCGGCACCCAGCGAGAACGTGAGAAAAAACGCTGTACGGTCTTCTGGCGAACACTGAGTGACTCACGCGTAACCAACGACGCCAAATGTCAGAACCAAATCAAGTGGCTGGAAACGTGCGTCGCTCAACTTTCGTCGGAAGAATGGGCAGCGCCCAATTTGTTTGCGTTCGCCCGACAAGGTACAACGAATGGCCGTGATAGGCCGTCAAGGGTCAAAAATGCATGACAAATATGAGCACAGGTGACCGATTCGGTCTTGTGTGTTTAAATACCTGGCCTTTGGGCAGACCCATTAGTTGTTGACAGCTCACAAGAAGCCTGTGTTCGCAGGGGTGGAAAGGGTGCGATTGATAGACAGCAATAAGTGTGTGGGCAAGTGAGTGAGATTGACGGAGATGAGCTGGAGAATTAGTACTCTTGGACGTGGGCCGTGAGAATAACAAGTGCTAAGTTACAGGGGGTCACCGGAAAGAGCGCGACGGGATCAGTCGGAGCGAATTTTGACCTCCAAAAATGTCCTAAAAACATGTTAAGGTGACACATTTCCGAGTAAAATTTTACGGCTTTCCCGATGGGCTGATAAAACACAGGCGGCTTGTGGCTCCCACTATTGATTCGAGTTCAACCGAATTCTTTGCCAACTGGACTAAGTCTGTTAAACTATCGACGTGTACCATATTAAGAAGCGATCAAATTTGTCAGCTACAAAGACGATCAAGGAAACGAACACCAGAATAAATTGGCAAAAAAAGAACACATCAGCAAACACATTCCAAGATATCAGTAAGATGACCGCAGCTTACTCAAATGCGAGCATAAAGTGGCTCACACACGACTGAAACAGTCAGCGGAGGTGACAATAAGAACGTCCCGCATAATGCCCAAGCCTATAAAGTCGTTGTCTCCCAGCCACAGAATCATTCAGCTAACCTGTACAGATGATAAGAGTGGACCGGCAGAATTGACCAAGCGTTGCTACGGAAGGAGTCGTCGATCGCAATCCAGTGTTCAACTACTCAGTTACAACGCACAGACATTTGCTTTCACGAACAAAGTCATCATCATCACAGACAGCAATACATCAGTGGTTCACACTAATNCAAACAACGACAACACTCACGCCACTGAGCTCGATTAGCCGCCATCTCGCCTAGAGTCTCCAACCACCGACTCTGTGAGTCGCAAGGGCCCCAGCCCGGGAGACGAACTCGATCTACAGTGGCCAACCCCTTGGTGAACGACTTCATTTCCCTACGCCAGGTCATTATCTGACCACCTCGCACCTTACACCAGTCGATCGCAGTGTCACGGAACAGTGTTCGGTGTGGAAGACGACTAGCTGGCATCCTTAATATATGACCTAACCATCTAAGCCTGTGCAAACATAGAGACTGAACGAAAGAACGCGTTTGACAATCACTACCAAACACCCGCTTTCTAACCTCTTCCTTACTTACATGCTGATGCCACCCGATACGAGCGATTGAACGCAGAAATCAGTGGTCAAATACCTGAAGACGGTTCACGTCTTCTACCCTGAGCGGCCAGGTCTCACTGCTGTAAAGTAATACGGCCCTCACCGTTGTCTTATATACGCGACCTTTTAGCTTCAGAGAAATACCCCTCTGCCGCCAGAGATGCCTCAAATTAGCGAATACCGCCTTAGCCTTAGAGATACGCGCTTCTATTTTATTCCCTACACGAACGAAATATCCACAGACTGGGCAGCAAATGGTGGAATTTGGATACTGCTTTAGTATGTTCGACATTTTACATATATCTAAAACAGCTGGTTCGTATTAACCTCCTAGATACAAATTTGTTGTAGAACTACCGTGTTTATATAAATCTATTCACCAAAAGGTGGAGAAGATTGTAATTAAACTCCTTCGAAAGTGACTTACGAACAATAATTAGTAATAAGCGAAAACGTTTAACATATTTTTTTCTGACAGTAAACATCTTTAGTGTTGCATCTTACGAAGTTCTGATCAGTGCAATTCGCAATTAAACTGTTCAAGTACACCCTGGCTCAGAAAATCTTCAGTTTGAACGATTTCTGCATTAGAAGCAGACGATGAATGAACCACAAATCTGCTATATCGGATGCCTTCAAATATTGTCTGAGAGCCTCGAACCTACTTCTGTCGTACGCGCTTTTATTTTATCAGAATAAAACAAACGAACACACCAAAAGTCCAAGGGCAAGCAAGTTGGCAGAATCGATATAAGGAATGACAAATCATGGGGTAGGTGGTTCTTTTCAAATCACATGTTTATTGCGTTTACCACAGTCCTATACGAAAGCCAGTAGCGTGTAAAAGATTGAGTTTGAGTGTTAAATGATTACCAGTTTTCAGTTTACAATAAGGAAAATGCATTTTTTTTTAGACGAACAAACACCCAGCAATAAGTTTTTCTTGAGGATCAGCAACTCGAAATCCTACGAAATCAGATAATAAAAGCAAGGGGGAGAAAACCAGTGCACTACTTAGATTGTAATCACCCTAGTGAGACTACAGTTAGTCATCCGTCAAAAAGTGAGGCGAATTCTTCTGTATAGCATCCTGAACAGCAAGGATTTTTGTCGTTGTACTGAAGCTCCTAAAGGATCCAACATTTCTTCGAAGGAGGGTTTCCGGGACAACATATCCTGACCTTTTTCCACGTTAATCCGTTTATATGTACGTGCGGGGCAATGACATGGAAAGCAGCGCAATGTTCTGTCAAAATTTTTAAAGGAAATTGCCTGTACAAAAAACAAACCTTTAAAACTGATTTCCTACCAGTTACAGATGGTCACAGCTTAATACCAACAACATTAGCACTGAAAATAAATCGGTTTAATGAGCAGGCTGTATGTCGGAATGGCAACTCATCATGTACTATGCCGTGAACTGTTGGCCGAGTTCTCAAAACTAGCGAGACGGCTAATCGAAAAAAGATGAGGGGAAAAGATAAAGGCTCCAAGTGAGTTGAAAACTGTGGATCATGATCTTCCGACCTGAGAGCCACGTGACTCAGAAACACTAAAAGATCATCCGATCAGGCTCAGTGGCGTGGAATTTTCCGTTTGTGCCGGCTGTTCGTGAAGTGAAGCCAATCAGTGAAGAGAGGTAGTTGGAATCAGAAGGTACACGATATCGTCCTACGTCTGCATGATGTACACGTGTGTGTATACTATAACGACTGGTTTCGGAGAACGGTCAGATAGAATTGCAAGCCCTCCTTCTGAAGTAAATAAGGGGAGATGTGTAAAAGACGAATATTGAGCCAACAAAAGTATGCTTAGTTACGGGTGGGACATCTTCACCCTTAGCAGTTCCGCTCCGATGAACTACCATAAGTTGATGCACTGTTATGTCGCAATTTTAGGCAGCCACCGAGGGTTAATCCAGAGGTCTTTCAATATTTTTTGGAAGTTCAATTAATAGATTACCACTGTTCATTGGCACGCTTGTTTATTGTTTTATTTCATGCATACCAAGGTATCCTCGGGAAATCAGGCATCCGCTAGCGCTGGAGCTGTTAGACGGACAACAGGAACTGGTGATATCCACAACACAAAAAGGTCACGGCGCAATTAACAGAGAGATGTACCTGATGACGAAACTTCGGGGGAATCCTTCGAGGTTCCAGCACTAGGGTTTGGAAGGTTGTTGAAAAGACTTTTATCAGAAGAAGCCTCTGAAACCGCCAGATGAAGTGGGAAAGGTGCTTGTTTTGGTAAGCCCGGTGGGAAGTTGTAGTTCTGGAAATACAGCAACAGGGAGAATCAGTGAGCGAACCCTTGCGAAGTGAATCAGTGAGGGTAGAACAGGCCAATATGAAAGAGCAGTGGAACTGAGAGGAACAAAAACCCAGACTTCAATCGTGATGTGACATGGCAACAATGATCATTTCTGCTAGATTTTTTGAACTCACTAAAGCAATATGACTCTGAAATTCAGCCGAACAAGGAAGAAACTCTCGGAGCAAAAACCACTTCATTTGCACCTGTTAGCAGGCTCTGTAGGGGGAACCAGCCGACTACGTCATCACTCGAAACAGTCTTTTAAGAACCTGCTTGCTAAATTTTATCTCTGTCTATGGAGGAGGACAGCAAAACAAACTACGTATACGGACGATTTGTTCTGAAACTGATTGAACTAGTAATACTGACGGATGGAAGTATTCGTTCACTGTTTGGAAAAAGTTCGCGTCTCCTACATACTCTTTTGAAGCAGACGAATGACGGCTAAAACGCATTCACCAGAATAACTTTCTAGTATAAAAATTAGATCTAATCGCAAAAGGTTGATTACGCAAAGTCTGTGAAAAAAACGAAATTGGTGGTCACAGGACTTTACAAAGAATATGGTGTTCAACGGGAATGCGGCGCCTCGATTATATACGAAACGGCGACAGAATGAACACTGCGAAACTCACAGAGAAGAGAGACCCATCAGGCCCAGAGGAAGACTCATCTGTATTAAGCAAGTCGGTCGACCGCGACTGGAAGTGCACTGGTGGAAATAGCATGGAAGCGGCTGCAGACAAGGCAGCTGAAGAATCCAGAACCGTTTCCGGCAGACCGTTGCCGCCGGGCGTCCGGGTATTGCCGTTCATGTTAGTCCACGCGTTCAGACTTGTGTGAGCGCCGAGCGATTGAAGAAAGGGGGCATGGCGAACCAACTGACTGAAAAAAGTCGTGAGATCGAAATTGGGGGAGCACCTGGACGCAGATTTGCTGTCACCTGGGGCGGACTGGCAGCGACTGTTCAACATCGCAGATGCTGTATTGAACGTAGCTGCAAACAGATTAGCCATCGCTTGTTGTTGTTGGGGGTCCAGTCGTGGCAAAGCTTGATCGAGACGGAAAATAGGACTCCCGTCCGCAGACGGATAGGAAGGTCGATACATGGTACCCGCACCGCACTGCATTGGAGAATGGGGACTACCTACAGTCGCTGACGATCCATTATTTGTCTCGAAATTGGCCATATCAATTTTGCCTGATGGCGGCGGGTGACCGAATGGGAACGCTGGGCTTGAAACATCCAAGGGCCCGTTGGTCTGCGCCAAATTACTTCCATTCCCGTAACAACCCACCGCCGCCAATTGGCTCATGGGGGAACAAGGAGACTCGGACAAACCAAACTCCATCAGACTAGGGTTGGGACTCGAGAACAGAGACGAATCTGTCTGTTGTAAAACGCGCACGTTCTCCTCAAATCCGGGTGGAGGTGGATAGATTCGTGGACTGAACAGGGCGGCAGTGGCTGGAGCACAGTGAGAGTTTCGAGAATTAGGGTCACCTCGAATACCTGTATCTGAATGAGTAAAATTGGGTAACCATGCAAAGGGGGCGGGCCCGTTGGTATTTGTGTAGTCCGAGAATCCGTTATTCACACCAGCTGATTCGACTCTAGGTGAACAAGAGAAATTTAACGGATCGGACGTATCTCTGCCCGGTAGAGTAAAGTGACCATTCAAACTGTATGGTCCAGTCATAGAATCCTCTTCGGCCACTCCTAATTTATTCACTTCGGCAGCCAACAGTTCAGCCAATCCTTGCTGGGACTCTCTGAAGGGATCAAAGTCTATATCGACAGGCTCATCTCCATAGGAAGCAAGATGTCCGCAAGAATCACTAGTTGATAAGTGACAGCGCCAGTCACTGGAATTCGCATTGCTGTTGTTATTATTACTGATACTCGTTGTACAGGTCGTCGTGGCTCTAGTGATATTCGGTTTGCTACTGTTTGTGCCTCCAGTAGGAGTCGGATGGTCCAGTGAAGTGAACAGACAGTCAGTAGAAGGTTTGTGATTACCTAAAGTCCGTCCGTGTTCACTCCGATTCGGGTGACTACGACGAGAGTCGTTCGTCCTCAGATGATCGCGGGTAGACTTCCCGTCTAATCCGTTGCTGTGAGACTGACCGAATGTGCTGGCTACTGATTTGGTTTTGTGCAGCTCCGAAGAAACATAATTCGAAGAGGTTGCCGAACGATTCCATGCGTTTTCTTTGGCTGTGGTAAAAGTAGGGCCGTCAGTCAATTCGGGGGGTAGATAGTCTGAGTAGGAAGAATAGTCACTGCGATGAATGCGGTGCTTACGGCCATCACTAACTGTGTTAGTCGAATGACCATCAGGATCAGACTGCTGTCTAGACTGAGGTTGATGATGGGGTGCAGTTGATTTAGTCGGAGAGGACAGCGAGGTGCGATCGATGGTGCTGTCCACACGATGGCGACCACGATTAGGTGCGGCCGGATGAAGAGGCGGTTCTTTTGTGGATCCAGGATTAGGATCGTTGCCGGAAGGGTTTTTGGGGAAAATAGCGCTGGAGGCGGAGCCGGAATCCAGTGATTCAACGAGACTGTCGTTCTGACCAGAATTTGAGACCGACTGGGTGGAGGCAGAATAGTCGATTAATAGTTTGTTCATATACTCTGTATGTTTGCCAGCTTGCATTTCCTCCTTTGTGAAACTTGCTGCCGGATCTCCGAGTTCATGCAAGTACATACATTCCTGTAGCGAGAATAACACGTGAGATATTAGCTAAATAACAAACATTTCAGTATTCACATTCAGGACTAGTGGGTTCTGTGAACCGAAAAAAAGACGCAATTCCTGTGAATGCAAGATTCCACAAGTGTCGCAAGATATAACAGTTTTAAGCAGAGTGAACAGACGGAGATCAGTGTGTGTAATCTGTGTCACCATAGTATGCAGCACGTTCTAGGTGCCTTGTGCGCATATTGGTGTGGCATCACGAACAAGGCAGTAAGATGTTTCTATTTAGCAGGTGTTCATGAGTGTGTACATTTCACCCGTATAATAACCCTCACTTCGGACGACAGACAAATTTTTGAACGTGTGCTACTTGGTAGTACCGCAAGGCACCCAAGCTACTGACTGGATTTGATGCGATAGTGGATCAGTTGGGATAAGTATCAGATCGCGTGTGGCAAAAGCCACAAGAACGACGGTGATTAACACCCAGAAGTCCCATTGGTCTTAATGAGTACAGCACATCCACTCAGGCGCGCGAGATGGAGGATAAGCTTAACAGAAGCCTTACCAAACAACGACCACACAATATTTGTCCTTAGTTCCATCAACACTGGGCCCGAGAGAAAAAATCCGATGAAACTCGATCGGCTGAAAAAGTTGGCGAAATCTTACACCTGTGACCGATGTCAGGGGGCTGGAGGTGGAATACGTACATGACTCATTGTGATTCGCCTCATTCTCAGTGGTATGTGGATAGCTCACGACTGTGCAGTGTCTGATGAGCCATAGAAATGAGACTGAGTAAGACTGATGTTGATGTGTGGTGAATGTAAGCGCACTTTTTATCAAAGTTGTCAACGAATTTAAATAAACACACGAACGAACGTCAAGATGCGTTTTGCGACGCACTAAAAGACTGAAAGCAGCAGGAAGTATCCATCTGGCGGATGGGGTTCGCCAACGCCACCGAATAAGCAGGTTTACAGGGGGAGGCCTAAGCGATTTTATCCCCGAATTTTAGAGCAGGAGGAGTGGGATAAGAAATTGCCTTCATCGGTCTTCGGATTTGACTTCACTGAATTTCACTCTTCGAGGATATCTGAACCCGTTGACTTAGTATAAGAATCTAAAAACATCGACATATTTGAAGCAGAAAATCGAACGACAATGTAAAAGGACCTCATGAAAAATAAGGTAAAAACTTTGGGTACTGTGTGCGCGGAATGTTACCTCGCAAACAACAATAGGGTGGGTATTCCGAACACTTTTCGCAATAAAAAAATTGACGGTAAAATTGTGATCAGATAAGTTAGCCTTAGATTACGCGGACCAATTAGCAAGATTAGACTAACTGGAAAATATATTCTGGAAGACCATAAAGTTACGTTTTACATCTGCAACATCAAGCAAAATTAATGTACAGTACCTCATTGCGGTTCAAGAAATCCCCAACAATGCCGCAATCAAATATCGTCAATTGGCTGCTGGTAACATGACGGTGCTTGAGGTAAGCGTTTTCCACTCGGCATGAAGACACCTAACCATCCTTGGTCCATAATCAATTACATTAGAACAGTCACTGCAATCACGCGGTCAGCAATTTCTTCATTGGTCAACTGTTTTAACTCACTCTAGAAATAATTTCCATAGTTGCTGCGCTGTAATTAAGATCAGTGTTAAAAGAGAAAGCATGCTTCATCCGCTACTTTGTCATTCACATCACTATCTCATTTTTACTATATTTATTTTAAGTCAGTAAAACCCGCTAAGTTGAAGAAATAACACGTCCTTAACTTAAGTTAGTACTTTGCGTTTTACTCGTCTTGTATCAGTTGAGGAAGATCGTTCAAGACCGTGTCAATAATCCGATGCTGAAACCAGGCTGATTTCAAATCCCTGGACAGAGTTCATACATGAATTGCACACATCAAAATAAGTAATGCCGAACGAATCAAAGGCAGAGTGGGTCTAGCTGCACCAGTCGGTTGAATTTTATCAAGTTCATTTTAGCCTGTTTTATATTAGGAACAAAACAGTAAGACTTTCCACTTCACAGATATTTGTGTGCGTGCAACAAGATCAAGTGATAGTTAAACGGTGGTGTAGAACAACAGGCTCTCTATGTACACAAGCGAGAATAAGGCTGGCCGTGTTACGCGTGGTCAGCAGTATTCACATTCCGCACATACAACTCTCTCCAGCGAGCCGCAGTACCTTGGTACTGACCACAGACCTCAGGCTTCGTTAGCTTACTTTGCCGAAAGAACACAAGTTTCCTATTCCTTTGTTTTCGAAACAAATCAATGGATCTTACCCATAGTGAAATAGACGGAACTGTGTGTGTAGAATTCAAGACAGGACTGTCACTGAGTTCCCATTAAGACCCAGGTGTTGCACATTTTCTTACTCAAGTCACTAACCCGAGAGAGAGACCTTTACGATGCCACCTAGATGCGTGCGCACATTTGAGGTATGCTGAGGGCATTAAGCAACGAAATTCGTTTTGTAACAAAAAAAATTATGAAAAACAATGTGTAGCGAACAAGCTCGTTTTCAGTGATTCATCATCAGGCGAAATACATCACATTTATATCACACATTTCACGGGAGAATCGTTAGGGGAGTAAACGGGGGACGTGTTGTTAATGAGGTCAATCGGTTCAATGTCACACTGCAATCAAGTACCCACTTGAACAATGGGTCTTGACAAGCTAACCGGGTGGGGAGTTGGCCAGGGCAAAT